>JAODVN010148271.1:0-15519 GCA_025434125.1 Chologaster cornuta
ACCATCTGTGACGTCACCATAGACTGTATATATAAATGGACAGACCCTCTGTGACTTCACCATAGACTGTATATATAAATGGACAGACAGGGGATGGACTTCCTTTAGCCTCAAGCGGCCATTCGATTAACTGCAAGGCTTTTGTAGAAGAACCGGATTCTTTTTTCAAGATGCACAAAAAACTATAAAATAACTAAATGCATTTGGTGAAAAAAGTTTAGCTTAAAATTAGCTTGCAATAGCTGCCTATACCTAGTCTTGTTGTAATGGTAGGTTTGGTTAGAGGGATGAAGAAAGTGATGTTTAGCCGAGCATTTTCATGGCCGTGGGGTTCTTGGCAGCACTTACCCGATATCTTACACCCGTACACCTCGAAGCGCAGCGCGATGCCCGTTTCCCAGGAAACAGGACGGATTCGGATGTAGCGCGTCAGCGTGAGCTTGGGCAACATCGTCTTGGCAACGTCCCTTGGGTTGGTGTTGCCTTGGAAAACCTGAGATTGAGACGGAACAAAAGTAGATTGTTGACTAAGTTGAAGAGGCAGAGAAAAAATGTGTTTTCCCTCCCTATTTAGTTAGTTTGCATGTTAAAGACAAACTAAAGTAAAAGCTGTAAAAGCACGTTTGTCAAATGGTTCCCTTAACCGTGAAAGAGCTCCCACATGTATGCTCACTTGCTGCCGGGCCCACATGTTGCAGACAGAGCAAACAGCCTGTGTGCATAACATTGACACCACCAGATTGGAGCAGCCGCTGCATGGCCAATATTCTGGCCGGGCTTTAACTGCCATGCCTTGTTGAAAGGTCAGAGATGTCAATGTTTCTCCCCAAAAGCCCCTCTCCCCGGGGGTCAGTCGACAATGTACCAGTGTTACGCGAATAGTCAGGCCACCCAACACACAACTCCCAGCATGCATAAGACTCATATGGGCTAATTGAATCGCCTCCTGACCTGTGTGCATATGATGCATGAACACAGCAGCTTACGCCCTTACAGATGACTGTCTGTATGTCTGTATGTATGTATGTATGCATGTATGCATGTATGTCTGTCTGTATCTATGTGTATGCCTACTTATCTGTCTGTCTGTCTGTCTGTCTGCCTGCCTGCCTGCCTGCTTGTCTGTCTGTCTTTGTATGTATGTGTATGCCTACTTATCTGTCTGTCTGTCTGTCTGTCTGTCTGTCTGTCTGTCTGTCTGTCTGTCTCCATGCCTGCCTGCCATTCTGCCTGTCTGCCTGCCTATCTGTCTGTCTGTCTGCATGTCTGTCTGCCTCCATGCCTGACTGCCTTTCTGCCTGTCTGTCTGCCTGCCTGTCCAATGCCTGTCCTGTCCCAGGGCAATAACTGGCAAGGGACCGACAGACAAAACCATCCTCTCTCCTGAATTCAAGGCCAGAGCTCCCCTCTACTCACTAACTCCCAAAATGACTTTCTCCAGATTGTAGCTCGGGCTGTACACTGCTGGCTCAGCATTTAGAAAATGGACCCTCTCCTCATGAACAAAAGCACTTTAGAGTCCGGGACAAAAAAAAAACACGGCAGGCTTTCCGTGGCACCCTTTAAGTCCCCTTGGTACTTTACCAAGGGGACTGTGTACTTTGGAGAGGTCATAAACGTCCTAACCTCGGGAGGGGGGTTGGACTTCCCTCACTTTCACAGTCTCCCTCACGTCACTCAAACATGCTGCAGTGTTATTTACATGTCACACATCTTTAGGTAGAGTCAAACAGACATTACGAGGGTCCCTTGGACTCCCACAGTGAAAGGAAAAGAGAGAGAGTGTGTGTTTACAGACAGAACCAACCCCCCACCCCCCTTCTGACAGGCTAATCAATGATCAATCGCTGAAGGCCTGGCATGCTCCGGTCAAGCATCCTGTGTGCCCCCCCCCCCCCCGTTTCTTATTCCCTTCCTTTCTCATGCTCAGAGACCCACCCTTTTACCAGCTGCTCAAACATGACAACCTCTCCAATTTCCTTCCCGCTATCCCTCATCCCTTCAGCTCTTGTTTATCAACTCCTTTGTTCAATCTCTTTTGATTCCTTTAAGGCAAACTGACAATTCTGTGACATAAAGCAGTGGCTGCATTCCTCAGTCAATCTCTCTGAGGGATACTGCTGTCTTGTATTAGCGCTAAATACTGCACAGAAAAATGCCTTTGCCTCACAGAGAGCTGGAACGGAGTATTACCACCAAACAAAGTGCATAATTGCACGTTTGGAGATGGTCTCAAGTACATATAGCACAGTTTTCCCCTGCTTTTGTTGAGCTCAAAGCAAACATAGACCAGACCGCAATTTAAATCAGCTGCCTGTTTTACCGACATGAGACATTCCAAGTGCCGAACATTTGCAGGGCTGGTTTTCTACGACTTAGTCGCTGACGTGCCCAGAAATAAATCAGACGCTTTATCGAGTCCTCCAATCTCTTGGTCTGTATTTAAGATGTGGGTAGTGTAGTTTTTCCTGATGAGTGTACAGTACACTACTACTTTGATCTGCTTTGTTGTGACATTTGTATGACAAATGCAAGAGAGCATACAAATTAATATCCCTGCTAGTTGCAACTGTTGTTACCGTTTTGTAATGAGAACAATGCACCAAATTCCTAGCAGTTGCATGGTAATAAAGTACAAATCTTGAACCTTGGAATTGTCATTTTGAACAAATTGATTTGACTAAAACCTTCTTCCACTTCTGCACAACATTAACATTTGTTAACTAGCTAAAAAACTCTTGGAAGGAAGGTAACTTGGGCTGTGCTGGACGAAGTGACACGTATTCAGGAAGCTGGAATGTTTGCTACGCGTTCAATGAACGCAAACGGCAAGTTACGGAACAGAGAGCAAATGGAACATTCACTTGGCTATCAACAACAACAAATTGATCATTTGTGTTTCACTGTTGTAGACTGATGTTGAAGGATATGTCCACAATGGATGTGTGAAGATATTCCACTTTTATATTTGTAGACTATTTCATATCAGAATGAGACTAATGAGATTAATATTTATGATTAATTAATATTGTAATAAAGTGATATTTGGCACTTGTAGCCTACTAAATAAGGGTGACAAATACTCACAAATTGGCTGCTTATAAAAAACTTATAAAACAGGTTAAAAAATGCAGCTACACATCCTACACGTCATTGAGCATCGCTTTCCACGGCCAATAAACGAAGCAAATATCTATGAAAGTAGTTCAATAACGTTTCAAACGTTTCTTTGAGTAAAAGTGTACTTCGGTAAGAACGTGAACTGACGGGAGACAAAGGGTTCTGTCCAAACTCTTTGTCTCCCTTACCTTTTGCTTGTTGCCCTCCTTCAGAGTGATCCAGTCTTCTCCGTTAGAGCTCACGTCCACTTTGTAGGATTTGACAAAGTAGGTCTTGTGCGTCTCCTGGGAGATGGCCCCCTGCGTCCCAATGGCTGAGATAAACCGCAGAAAGCCAAGGTCCACCTGAGGAGAGGAATGAAAGACAACTGTTAGAAGCTGCTGAGTCTTCATTTGTCATATTAGAGAGAGAGAGAGAGAGAGAGACAGAGACAAAAAAGCAACTCCACAAGATCAGAATAGTCCCCATTTGAATAATGAAGAATAATGAAGAAAACACACTATGAATATACATATTAGAAAATCACTAAAACATAATATACCTGCTCGGTCAAGCACATTCATAATTTAACCAAAAGAAAGGGTTTTCAACACAGGCTCCCCCTATTAATAATGCACTGAGATGCTGGAGACTTAAAGGAAACTTTGCTGCTAGAGACACCCCAGGCCAAAGCCTCATCAGCTACCGCCTGGAATTTAATAAACAGAGAGCAATGAAATGGTATTCACATTAATGAAAAAGACACTGGACGACAACTTAATTTCCTGAGATAGGAGACAAGGGCTTATTGGATCAAAGTAAATGTTCAATAGAAGAGAATCACATTATCAACGTAGAGGAAAAAGAGATACAGACAGAATATCAAATATCGGTGCGTTTAAAATATGCAGGCCTTTATAAAGTAATCATGAATTGCAGTGCATTACTGGAGGGGTATTTTACTTTCACTAGCCGACTGCTTGCAGACGGTAAGGGGTGGCTGGCCAAGCAGAAAGTGATGTTTGTTTGCACTTTTGTGTGTGTGTGTGTGTGTGTGTGTGTGTTTGTGTGGGTTCCTAATGCTATGCTTCCTTTTGCGTAAGTTGGACATTTAAGTCAAAGGACAGCCATCAAACTACCTCTTAATCCACGAATCCGCCGAGCCTGACACCCAGGTTGGCTCCTGCCAAAACATGCCCTGACCAAAAGGGTTCCTGGAGAATAATAATTTAGCCCTCACAACCAGCGGCCTGCTTCCATTCAAGCACACACACAGATATTCCATCACCAGCGAGAGACAAATCTCTCCTCTCTAACCTCGGAGTGGAGCCTGCTTAACCCGCATCGTACTATCCACCCACCCCATAGCAGAGTAACGGGAGGAACGTGTCAGTGATGAATACGCCGGTCGGGGGAGGAGGCAACAGGGGAATACTAACGGCATATAGCTAGCTTATCGAGCAGCGCGGTTAGCATTTCTAACGAGTGCTAGCTCCATCCCCGACAGGCTGAACTGACGCTAATAAGGAGTAATGATGTTGCACGTAGACGGGCTAGGGAAGGCTTTTGATGTTGGACACGATGGTCTTAAGGAGATAACTGACTCCATACTACTGAATGTGTGTGTGTGTGTGTGTGTGTGTGTGTGTGTGTTTCCGTGCAATAAAAAGAATGACAGCAAATTCCTGCGTAAGTCTGTACTGATTCTGCATGAGCATTTTTGCACTCACTCACACACTAGTCAAGAATGGAAAATGTTCCCTTCCCATACCGACTTCATTACCTGGCACTGCAGCATGTCAAAGCCATGCAAGCTAGCTTTGTCTGCCAGCCGTATACACCACATTTAATGCCACTGGGTGACCCAGGGACATCTGCATTCCACAGTAGGGCGCTATGGCAGTGTACCGGTCACCAGCTCTCCTCAAGTTCACATTCGACTTCCAACACAGAGCAATAAACAGCAAGGAGCGATGACTGAAGCTATTCCACTCTCGGACTCTCTCGCTGTCCTCCTTCCCGGCTTCGCCGCACGTCGGGAGGATTTGGACGGGCGAGGAGATGAAAGGAGAGCAGCCAGCGTTGTTCGAGTCTTGGAGGAGGGGGCGCTTACTGAGTTAAGGCCCAGATTTCTTGCGGGTCCACCGAGAGTAGAGAATCAAATCCCTCCAATTTCACACAGTGCTTCTTCAGCACTGCAGAAGCAGTGAATCTCTATGTGCCGTCACCAGCCAGTGCAGCAGCATCAGTAGTCGTAGTAGTACGTGCCAAAGCTGGATGAGCACGCTGGCATGCATTAACACAATCAGGTCATTTCCGATCTGGACCAAGAAATAAAGGCGGCGTCAAACGGGGATACTTGGCCCTCCGTTGGTATCTCCTGATTGGGTCTCATTAGCCGTAATGGAGAAGGAAAGCCTCTGGGAATACGCTCCTCGAGTGGCCCGGCTAATTGGAAACACTCATGAACGCTCACGACGGAGAATCTGGCCTGGTGGTGCTCAGCCGTCGCCTGTTTGGCAGGGTTTTCTTTTCGCCAACGGATCAGCAGTTGTTTGTATACTGAGTAGTCCCAGAGCCATGTAGAAGAGAGAGTCGCGTCAACTCCGTTCACTCCAATGGACAGTTTTTTTTCACAACAATGGCGGCTCGCGGAGCCTCCAAACAGTTCAGAGAAGATAGGGTTAGCCTAACCCTAACCGCAAATAGTTAAAGTACCCTATATATTATGCTGTAAATGTAAATATATGCATTTAATGACTAATAATTACAAAATATTGTCAGGCATGTATCTGTATGTATCATTTCAATTGCCCACCAAGCACTTCCTGGAAATGCTTTGCGTCTCCCTGAACCCATGTGACCGTTGAAACTTTCGAGAGCGTCGCATTGCATTCTGAGAATGGGATTCACCCTGATGTCCTCCGAGCAGTGTGGTTACAAAGGTGCGTTTGGAGAGGCGCTGGATGGCATTTGATGAAAGGGAAGAGGGGCAGAGAGAGGCCGAGAGAGGGTTTTTGAAGAGACGGACAGAGAGAGAGGAAGAGAAAGAGAGAAGAATAGAGAAAGAGAATGAGAGAGAGAAAGAGGGAGAGGGATAGTTTAAGAGAGAGAGCAGACAAGATCAATTTCACAGACACTGGCTGATAACAGGGCCTGGATAATGAGCTAGGCATGATTTATTCACGGCTGCTTGTTACGGGCAGAGCCGACTGCAACAGTCGGGGGTCAGACGGGTCAGGGAGAGGAGAGGTTTCTTCCGGGACTCTCCGGGCCGGATGTAAAAGCGCTGCCCGGTCAGTACCATAGAAACCGCATTGAAAACAAGACTGGATGGGATAATGATAATGATAACTAGTGGGAGTTGTGGCAACAGCCACAGCTGACCTGGATGAACCAATAAATAAAATAACGAGAACGGAAACCGCGTGTGCCGCATCCAAAGACAATATAACAATATCAGTTGATGAACAATTTTGTCATTTGTAGGAGCTGGCTGCCTTAAAGGTTAAATCATGCCTAATGGCCGATGTAATGGCCGCGTGGACGAAGGTAAAATATGTACAGTGTTTCAATGCTTGCTGAGCAAACGGAAAACGTCTCGTGCGGGTGCCATATACACTCCTTAGTAATGTCTTGACGAAACGAGAGGGTACGTTTTGGACCCTTGCCCCCCTGTAGACGAATTACGCTATATATTTATGGCCGGTGTGCTAGCGAACTAACTTATATCATGAGGGACGCGTGCATGCACACACACACACACGCGTGTGCAAGCACACGGTGTCGTGCCATAAACATGCCATGTCGAGTAAGAAATCACAGACTTCTCCACATCCCACAGTAAAACAAGGGCAGCCTGATATGTGAGAAAAGGCTTCAATAAGTCCTTGTCTCTGCAGAATTCTCTCCGTTCCAACGGCAGACATGGCCAGAATGTGCGTGCGCGTGCATGTATGTGTTTGATCCCGGTGTGTGTGTGTGTGTGCATGCGTGCGTGTCTATTCGTCTTCCAAACCTGCCTGGTGTCTGAGCAGCAGAGATGACTCAAAGCCAGTGAACAAGGCCCCGGCCATTTCACAGACTAATGAGATGAGGGAAGCAGAAAAAGGAATTAGTTGCGCTCAGGTCCGTAACGTCAGAACCAAAAGCCTTGTGAGCGTCTGAATTTGATCAAGGTAATCAAGAATACACCCAACCGCCTACCCCGTGGAATTTATCCATTTGAGTAGAGTGAATACGATATTCATACATTCATACAGTGTATCAATGACTTTATGTATCTGATAAGTACATTTTCCGACCACTGAGCCATGACTGTCAGTCTGCTAGACGGCTCCACTATGTTATACTATTAGTCTCTGTACCATCTCTGCACTCTGACTCAGACACACTGTGAGCCTATGAGTCTACTATGTGCTACAAGTCTTGAGCTAATGCACAGTCATTGCTGTGTGGGTGCAGTCAGAAGACCTTGGATTTAGAGGGCTGGCAGGGGTGTGTGTGTGGGGGGGGGGGTGGGGGGTGTCAGCTGACAGTTAAGGGAGCACAGCGACTCATTTGCTCTTTCGACCGACTTGTAGCTGCGTGAACAAGCCGTACTTTGAGAAGTTTACCAAAATACCTCTTTCCCTGCCCTCCTTGACTAGAGGGAATAATAGCTACCCATCTGTGCGTGTGGGCTGTTGAGTGAATAACCGAGGTTTTGGGGGGGAATGGGTGCACTCGTCGCTCCTCCACCAAAAGAAACAACAAGAGGAACAGTGTTGGCAGAGAGGCAGGGAGATCCCTGCAGTACTCCGAAGTTGAAAAGCAGCTGGTCGGTCATGACAAGTCCAAAGGCAAATAACTCCTGACCTTTTGATGATTTTAAGAGGTTTAATGGATCTCTGAGGAAAGGATAGTCTGAAGATAGATAGCTTGCAAAAATTAATGGGCTTTCAAATGAATGATATATTGATGTCCATCTGGATTTTACATAGCTTACAAGAACTCGTGATATCTATTTTATATAAATTAGGGAGATTTGTCACTGGGGATACAGTTT
This sequence comes from Chologaster cornuta, assembly GCA_025434125.1. Classification (NCBI taxonomy): domain Eukaryota; kingdom Metazoa; phylum Chordata; class Actinopteri; order Percopsiformes; family Amblyopsidae; genus Chologaster; species Chologaster cornuta. The sequence continues at coordinate 8,147 of JAODVN010148271.1, forward strand.
ATGTTGTCATGGCAAAAGAGATCCGTTTATGACGGCTTACAACAAAACCAGTGTTGAGCAGTAACTAATTACTAGTAACTAGTAGCTAGTTACTAGTAACTGGTTACTGTAATAGTATAATGTTTTCAGTAACTAGTAGTGTAACTAATTACTATTTCGAAAACAGTGATATTATTACAATTACTAATCCATGTAACTAACAGTTACTGCGTTACGAGAACGATATTTCTGGTCTTGTCAAAATTTAGGGTAGACTAATAGAACCAACCTGTCCAATCAACTAGTTACTTATTACAATTCCTGAGTACCTTGCCTAACACTGAACCAAATCTTCATACTTCGTAATCTACGTCTTTTTCCAGTTCCATTACCTGAAAGTGTAATTAATTCCCTAATCGTGAATATTGCATTCCTGATATGCTGCAGGACCTATGAGCTTCTTCTGTGACCTTCCATTCATCACACTGTTCACCTGACAGAATACAGTTTATTTTTAGCTCCTAACGCTTCTTAGGTGGCATTAAATTATGCACATCTTCCCTTCTACCGAACACCTATTTTACTGACAAAGAGAAACGACAATGAAAGACCTACTGTGAGTTCAGAGAGTCATACATACATATAGTTTCTCCTGTCTGAAAGTACTTCATTTATGACATTCGTCCACTGAAAAGGTAATTGTGTAAAACAAGATTAAATCAGCTTCGGTCTCCAGTAATGACATCATATCTGGATTGTGACCAATCATCTCTAACCTATAGTCCCACTCCCAGTCAGATAGCCAATAGCCGTTAAGGCATGTAAAAAAAAATATTATAAATAAAAACTGTATACAGGATGAAGACTGTCCAAAATGGAAATTGGAACAATAAAGGAAGCCTTTAAAAAAGGTTGCATATTTATTAGTGTCGCGTGAGACTCGGTAAAGAGATTACATTTTTTAATGCAGGTTGTCTGAGGAAGGATGTTAACATGTCTGGTGTAAAGGTTTCCTTCCTAATGAATCAATTACAAGACATTACCTCCACAGCCATTTACACCATCTGCCCACATGACTAACGCAGTGAGCAACACATAGCAACAATGGCCAGCACATAACAATACACCGTGTCTGTAAGCTTGCTTGATGATGCTGTGGCCTGAGATATCAGGTTGTGGATGACCGCACTGTGGTGATAAAAAACTACAGTTCCCAGAGCAGTTTGCCTGTCTGGCATGCAGTCTGTAGCTGTAAATGACACTGATTAAGGCTGAGTGTCGTTATTTTGTCTCGGGGTACTTACGCGCCGCTGCTTCATCTCATTACATCATGCCATCCCTTCGCGGTTCGATTTCTAGTCCCTCTTTTAGGCTACTGCACTCGACCAAGGCTCACAATCCTCACATTGATTTTCCAAGTGAGAGTGAGACCCGAGAGGCGCGCTGCAATGGCGGCATCCTCTGCTTGACAATGACCTCATGCCAGCGTCTCCCCTCTGCAGACTCCATCATCTGCTGCCGTTAATTACAAGTCCAAATTCTAATTACTCATCGGCCGGCGCATGCAGCAGTGAGCCCTCGAATGGAGACCCCCCACACCTCGCCTCCCCTCCCCCACTGACATGTCAAGACGGTGAGACAATAGCGATTAAGAAGACGTTTCTGCTAGACGTTGACCTGGGCTGTTAATTGAAAACACATTTGGAGGACGCGGACAAAGAAAACAGGATACAGCAAAGCGTGTTGTTTTAGCATCTAACTCCGGACCGCGAAGAAGATAAACACTAACAAGGCTAGAGCAATGTTCTCATCTGGGAAGCCACGCAATTAGTGCTTGTTTGATTAGTCAAGCGGTGAAATTTTGTGAATTTATGAATTGCCAAATGGGCTGTAGCTTTATAGAACCGTTTGCCTAATGCGTCATGGATGCGCATGAGAAAATAGTGAGCGGTTCACGGCCTCATGTTTTAAACTTTGATATTAACCCCAGGATAATTTCCTCCGTCACATGATTGACTATAGATTGCTATCACACGACGGATTTAGAGGAGTATACGCCATGCTTTTCATGTTTTTGACTTTCAACTACTGTGCTGTACAAACAAGATTAAAAGATTCTATTTTCTAGAGAGGATGACTCCTCTCTCTTCCATATCTCTTTTGTACACAATAAAGCTTTTTGGTTTATCAAGGATTTATAAGTATGTACGTTAATACTGATAAGCTAGTCAGCAATAATGCATCCGGAAGGAAGATTTAAGGTAATGGAAGTTTGCGCACAGTGCGATTTAGTACGACGAGAACTACAACTACTCAAAGCTCGTAAAGATTCTGTACTATGGCTAACATGTACAGTACATACAGTACAGTGTGCCATTATGTGAAGCTCAATATGAGGGCTTTCAGGTATTGACAGCTGAGTTCTCTCCGAGCCATTGTGCATTATTTATAGTGTGTGTGTGTGCGTGTGTTTGCACGTGCGCACGTGTGGGGCGTACATGTTTGTGTATGTGCTGAGCGCTCACATCTATGATCAATGGCATCTGTCTGGCCGGTCAGACTAGTCTTCCGCTTCTGCTTTTATGGCATCACTCAGCCACTGTGGTGACCGTTGGTGGCCATTGAAAACCTCTCTCCCATCCATCCGACGGAATGATTCCTTGCCATACCCAGGGCTGGGGAGGTAGTTAATCTTTCCTCATGTCATCCCAGGGGAACCCTTTACTTTTCAGGCAGCGTAGCGTATATATATATATATATATATATATATATATATATATATAATGTCTTTATATATTTAAACGCACACAATGTATTGTGCAGATGCAGGTATTTCTTCCCGGAATGTTCCGCATCATTCAGGACTTCCTCTATTGTAACCAGGCAAGGTCCATACATGCGAGGATTAAACCATGAGTATATGCCCCCGTTTTCCCTTGCCTCAACATGCTGCACAAGTGCCTCTGTTGCGCTTCCTCCAAAGACCGAATAAACGACTAAGTCTTGCCAAGGCACAAAACGCGCGGCCCCGCTCGAGCAGGGAGTTAAAAAGGGACAATAATCCTTTAAAAAAGAGCACTCTTCTTCTCCTTTAATATTGCTCTATCACACTGTGCATTGCTTTCTGGTAGGCTTTCCCTTGTTGCTCCTTCTTCCGCTTGACCAATGCCCTCAAAGGACGTCTGTCCATCTTTGTATACAACAGGCGGCTGATTAATGACCTGGCTAACCCAGCACTCAATGCCGAACCACACCACACCAATCTAATTATCCTCAGAAGAGCCGCACAGACACTCGCATCTTGCCCTCTCCCTCTCCTCGCATTAGAATGAGGCAGCATTAAAATGGATGACAAATCTGGATTATGTTCAGCAAAAAAAGAGGAGAAGCAAAGCAGTCCAGAAATCAAAAGGCCGCCTGTCATGAATAATAAAACCGTCTGCCTCAAATTGCAGTCCGGGAATGATAATGAAATAATTAGAATGAGTTGCATCTGACAGATGCATCTGACAGTGTGCGGAGATTATTTGTACGTGTGGTGAAGAGTCTTGGGCTTGTTGTTGTGGTGCACAGTTGGACTTATTGAAAGAGGAATGAAGATTCCACTCTTTTAATAACACTTGTCATAATTGAGCTTCCGCTAAAAGTGTGGGGCATAAGTGCATCACACTCCAAAAGCATAAATTACATAGCAACTGCAGGCTGTTTTGTTCCCTTTGAAATGAGAAACGGCCTGTTCATTGAGTTGAGTCAATTGGTATTTGGAGAACATGCATGCCACTTCTGTGACTCAGATTTGACTACTAAATCCCGTCCTCTTTGTAAACAGATCAGAATTAAGTATTTACCAGCAACCAGTCATTTTGTTTACATGTATGTTTTCTGTTGGCTAAGGGTGAAACAATATTGACAAAAACTGCACTTGAGGCCCGTAAAGCAGCAAATGAAACAGAACATTTCCATTAACATGAATATGTGGCGTGTAAAAAACGGACGTTCCCTCTTGGAGAGGCTAATGGCGTAGCACAACAGCCTGTCAGAGCAGGCGGAAGATCTAGCCAGGCCGTGACTCTTCCTGGTCCACTCAGCCCCCCCCGGGGCCTCCCACTCTTACACTCACAAAGCCAAGAACATAAACACGCACGCGTGCACACACACAAACATGCACATTACACACACACATATTGACATGCACACGAGGTCTGATTAAATTAGTCTAGAGGAGAAACCGGGCCCTCAGGACAATATTTTCATTGCAATAAAGGAAAAGCATGCTTATGACCCTTCCCGTGCAAATATTTGGCTATGGGTCAGCTCTATTATTCATCCCGTGAGGGATACACCGGTGCCAAAGTTTCCAGCAATGGAGCAAAGACACTAAACAGGAAAACAGGCTGAGCATTTACAAAAGCTAGAGGCTTTGGGATAATAAATCAAACGTAGCCTGTCTGCCTCCAGTAGATGTAGTGGTGGTTGGGTTAGTTTTATTTTTAATTTTCCCACGAGTGACTTAGCCTTGTGTGAAAGAAAGACGTCACATTAGCATGCATTTCTCTTTGTGGATTACTGCATATAGGGCTACTGTATGTACGGTAGGTGAGCAGACTGATACATGGCAGGGTTCCAGGACAAAATCCCAGACATGGAGCCCACTGTCAAATATAACTCGTCATGGCTTTTAAAGGCTCAAACTCTGATCCTAAAATTGTACTGTCGCTTGAGTCAACTTCTACTTTTTTGTTGCTTGCATTCAATGAACATTCTCCATTTCACCAGCCATGTACTGTAAAGGTGAAGTAAGCAAGTGTAGGCTAACATAATAACTGCAGCTAACTATAGCTAATAGCTAATAACTGTACACTTTTTTTTGGTCAAATTCAGCAAATATCTCCTCACAATCCTCTATCTGGCTATTCTGTGTGCATGCTAAAATAATAATCTAGCGTTTTTCTCCACAGCCCTGGCTCAGAAAATGGGAACACAAACAAAGTGGTGCAGACCGCACCACACAACACTATCTAAGCCTTGTCAATGTGTGTGTCCAATGTGGGGGGGAGGAGCTTCTGCGGGAGCACTCAGTGGCAGTGAAGTGAGAGGTGTTTTATCAAGTTCATATATCAACAACCCTAGCCATGGTAGAAGTGTAATTATTACTATTTTTACTTTGACACCGTTCCACTCCATCAACACACACGTCGCTATTGGCGACGGAGAGCCATGTGGCGTCGTACCTGAATCCATTCCTTGTTGGTGTCCTCTGCTGGAGTCCAGGCATTCTCGTAGTAGTTGAGCCGGGAGCGCTCGGCTGACCAGCTGGGGTTGTACTGCGAAGAGGCCGTGATCTGGTCGGACGCTATCTCTCCGGACTCTATTCCCAGGGGGTCCGTGCAGTCAAAGTCTGGGAGAGGAAGAGAAAGGTTGGAGACGTTATAGTAATAGGTCTCGGCAGCCATCTTTGAAAAGCCTCTGGGCAGTTATTAGGAAAACTGTAGTGAAATGACTTCCCTTTCAATGGTCACCGACACATAAAAACCACATGTACATAATCACCAGTCAAATATGATGATAAAAAAAAAAACTTAAAATGTTAAGTGACTTTGCCCAAAAATCTGATTTAAAAAGCCGTTTTTACTCACAGGTTATTCTTCTACAATGCATGTTCAACATTTGGCCTGGTCAGTGCATCAACACCATTGGTTAAATAGGTTATTGCTTGGCAGCTATAAAGCAGATAATTGGCTCTCTTGATGGGAGGGACGTGATATGTCCATCTGCCAAATTTGCCTTTTCAGAATTCTCCACAGATCTCCATTCAAAACTATACAAGTTACAGTATATAGTGTCTCTGGTTATAGCGTATGGCTCCGCCAGTGTCCTGACAGCACCTGTGTGCCTGCCCATTCTATGTCTTGCCATAATTTTGACTGCAATCTCTGGGGGAAGAGCGAACATCACGCGACAGAGGGCTTTGCAGTTCCCTGTGGTCTGATCAGTGAGATTTAATTTCACTTCACTCTGAGTCGTATATATATTTCATCTCTCTCTGCTCTTTAATGGAAGATGAGCAGAAGTGTTCTGCTTTAATACAATAAATCTTGATTCGTGAAATATGTATTGTGGGTCTAAGTGTACTTCCCTTATCGCTTATATTCTCTGTGGACAGTTTATCTATCTTGCACATGGCAAACGTCACTCCCCTCACATGCTGTCTGCGTTTCGGAGCCGTATATCAGGCTCAATAATGGCCATCAATACAATAGGCAAGAGGCGGTGTCCCTGGCTTTGTGTTGACAAGGGGACAGCCGTCTCCAGGCATCCCAATGCTGAGTGTCTGGGTGGTGATACGGTCAACTCTGGGTCAGCCCCATCTAACCTCTGGAGGTGGTGGTCGTGGTGGGGCGGGGGGAGAAAGGGGGCCAGACACACAGGTCCTACTGTGAATGGAGAAATGTAGGCTGGAGGCTTGAGGCATGGAGTTGACCTGCTGACCCCGGCACTGGCCGACACACACACACACACACACACATTCATATTGTGATTTGTGAGTGGACGCATCTAAATACGGCTACATACACACACACGGGGCATCGGGTGACGAGCAGTGTGGGACTGCTGTCTGACTGCTGCCGACACAGATGGTCTCCCCATCTGTCAAGCTGCTCACACACACACATGCACACACACACACTCACACACACATGCATATCATCTCACACATATGCGCACAAACACACACGTGCACAATCGCACTCACAGGTCTCTGCGTCACGGCACAGGTTGTTTTCCTGCAGAGCGTCTTTTCAGGGGCAAGCGTCGCATTCGCAGCTTGAGGCCGTGATAACTCAAGTCTCACACCTTCTCCTCTGTCTCTAGGTGGGTGCTCTAGAGGCTAGACCGCCTGCACGAAACCGCCCGCCCGAAACCGCCCGCCCGAAACCGCCTGCCAAAAACCGACCACCAGAGACAAGCCGTCCAAAACTGACTGTTCGAGACCGACAGTCCAGTACTGACAGTCCAGTACTGACTGTCCAAAACCGTCCATCCGAAACTAACCGCCTGAGGCTGTCCGTCCAAGACCAACTGCCTGAGACCGACCGTCCAAAACTGACCGTCCAAAACTATCTGTCTTGACTGATTGACTGACGTCTGTGACTGACAATCTAAGACCACCCGCCCGAGAGTGACCGTCTGACAGCTGCACCACAGTGATCTGACCTGACTAAGATCCGATCTTGTGCGCTTGCTAACCCGTATTTCACTATCAATCTGTGTCGACAGCAGAGAAGATGGCAACAACTGTAGGGGTGATGGCAGATTTATGAAGCATGAGGCATATAGGGAAAGACAAACAGAGAGAGAGAGAGAGAGAGAGAGAGAGAGAGAGAGAGAGAGAG
>JAODVN010148374.1:0-15517 GCA_025434125.1 Chologaster cornuta
AAAGTATATATTTTTTTCTGTGTTCAGTAACATACCCTCTTTGAGAGTTGAACTACAGTAATGCTAAAAATCAATTGCCACCTAATTGTAAAAATTCAGTTGGCAAAAATACGTGAATACAAAATCTCATTTACTAAAAGAGGGATATAATGACTTGTGATGCAGAGTTTAAGATTTAAACATTGACAATATGAAGACAAGAGTCAATACGAAGAGTTAGTAGGCAGCTGAATGGAGAAAATGACAACAGCTGGTTGCTTTGACAGAGTCCTTGATGTGTTGGGGGGCTTGTCTGAGTCATGCTGAGTGGGTTATTGGTCATGGAGCATCGGGAATTTGGGCCTTTTGTAAAGGAAGCAATATAACTCTGCTTTTAGGACCTTCTCTCCTTCATATGAATAGGAAAACATGTAGTGTGCTCTTCCTGAATCCATATAACTGTATTAGTGATAAACTATTATTCATAACATGTTGGATTGTGTTTTTGATTTAGGCTATGCTGTCTAATTAAATGTTTACTTTTATTTTCTTGTATAAGTTATTTTGCCCAATTTAGCTATGGTATGTCTTGTTTCATTATTATTAGGCCTATACACTGTATCTTGCCCTTCAATGTAAAAATGGCCATTGGCAACTGTTGTTAGATGTTAGTTGGTTAGCTGCCCAATGTCCACTCCCGGGGAACTTTCTTGCTACATTATTTTGCACAGATTGTGTGGGCTACTGTTTTCTTCCATGGAACTGTAGCAACTTTGAGGATGTAAAGACTGTGTAGTAACTTGTTAGTGAGAATATTTATTTATATTGGATGTCCTACTAACACATATTGTTATAGGATAAATCAGTTCGCCCTAGTGTGCTATAACAGCCTGCTAGAGGCTTAAAAAAATACATTTAAAAGTGAAGGAACAGTCTCTTATTTCAGGGAAAACTATTCCAGTTAAATAATGGTTTACTTTCCTCTTTTAACCATACACTGTGAACCTGAACACGTAAAGCCTGTAGTATTTTACATTGCATAATCATAAACCGCTGAAGTATCGGCTTTAGAAGGGCCTCGTGGAGAAGATAAATGATGATGTCACTAGTAGCAGAATGGCAGGTCCTTTGCCAGACAAATGCCAAGCAGTCAAATCAAGATGGAATGGCACAGGGATTTAAATGGCACATGGATGACACACGGGGTAGGATGGTCAAAAGGTCTGGGTGTTGGGCTTCAGACGAAAGGTCGTGGTTTCAAACCCCGGTGTTGACCGATGTAAGCATCCTTGAGCAAGATTGCTCCCGGTGGGTGTACAAAATCCTGTAAAGCACTTTGGATGAAAGCGCTATATCAATGTACTTGCATAACATTGAGTCATTTGACAAAAGATGCAGAATGTTGCGTGTTGGTAATGTGACGTCAGTGAACTAGGAGAAGGAAAACATGACTCATATATGGGAAGACTGTTTGTGTGTGCCTGTTTCAGCTCATCCTACAGTAGAAACAGTGCAACTAATTGGTTATCAAAAGGAGCTCCTGCAATGAGATGATGTGTCCACTGGATGAACAGTGTGCAGGGTGTTGTTTGCTCATTGAATAATACTCTTGTCCTTGGTTTATTATGAATATTAACATTATGATTATTGTTTTGACTCATGGCGAGAAGGCCTCATTCAGGCTCAAACCCGAATGAGACCTTTTAGGAGACTGCGTTTTGATTCTGTTGGTTTTCTTTTACGTCATCTTTAGCACCCAACATGTTATGTTGTCTTATTGCCATGACCAAGGAAGTTGGCTTTAGAACTGGGGTTGCTTCTCAGGTGCTACACTGTGAGAAACTAGAATGTCCCCACAAAGACAAATGCATACAGTATAATGTGTAGTTATGCTATTCTCTTTGGATGATACATTTGACACATTTCCTTTCATAATACTACTGAACTTTCTATCTATATAATGGCTGTGATAACTAATATGAAATGCTGCCCAGTGGCCAGTAGGAGTATCAGTACAATAATAAACGGATTATGAGGGCCTTTGTGGGACGTGGAGGTCCTATGAAGAGTGTATTGTGGCGAGATTGCTACATGTGCATTTCTCAGAACAACATCCAGGTGCCTATATTTGTGTGTGGTTAGTTGTATCTGCTTCAGCACACAATTCAAGCTGCTCCTGTAGCAGCACAAAGAGATTGAACCTATTTCAAGTCAGCTTTACGTGATATGTGACATGCCATACCACTTAAGGCAAACAGTTTGCGACTCTCTCATTGTTAGACAGGTCACAGTTAGACCATTTATTGTAAGCGAGAACCACATTAACTGTATTTTAGTGTACACTCATTATGACCTTGGTAAAGTTACAAGTTAAGTGGTTGTACGCCGGGTGCGTATCAAGTGGCTACTTGGGTGGATGATGAGAACGTGCTGATTGTTCAGCTCTCTACGAGGGTCACCTGTTATGTTCTCACAAAGCTGGCGGCTTGATACGGTAGAGGGAACTGATAGTAAATGCAGAGGTGCGTTTATATCAAGCAAATACTTTCCTAAAAACTAGCATTTGTAGAACATGGTGAATTATGTGTGAAAGATCAAAATGAAAAGTAAAACCAGGAAAATGCTACGCTGTGTCAAACAATATTCTTTATCACTATTTCTAAATGTGTATTAGCCCTCGCTGGTTGATTACCAGATTGCCAACATTTGATGGAATAATTTGCTCTTGTCAAATGTGTATGTTCACAGCATTCCTTGCTGTTCCCACTCATACGGAATATTCTTGCTTGTCTATCAAGTCTGTGTAGAATGTTCAGTATCCCTTTCTGTTCCTCCTCAGATCTGCCTTTACCTCAGTAGTCCATGTACTTAATTATTATAATAATTAAGATATTATTTTCTGCTATTAGGTTTGAAAATGTTTTGCAACCAAATGCAGATTGATGTAGGTCACGCATTCTGGCATTTAGATTTGAATCCTGCTCTCTTATATTTGTACCTTTCCACATAACTGAAGAAATCTAAATATATATCTTAAATGTTGCTCCTTACTATTGCAAATTTGCACATAGTAACTGTCAAGTCTGTTGATGCCCCTCAGGCCTTTTACGAGTTTGCCGGCCTGCTTCGCTGTTACCCAGGCATACCAGCAGTATCCCTGTAGGGAAGACTGACCGTAGGACTGTCCCGTTTGTCTTCCACCAATATCAATAGGTATGAGTCGTCCAAAAGGCAAGCGGGCCATAGCATTTGGCCCCAACTAATGAGAAAGTAATGAACACTCAGGGAGAAAGACTACTTTTAACCAATGCCTTTGAGATGTTTCAGTAACTGCTGGGTGGACATTAAGAATCTATTGGCGCTCTATTATTATCAGAAAATGTAGCACTAGAGCGTGAGAATGGTGTTTGCTGTAATGACAAGTCTAGTGTTACTTTCTAACAAAGCAAATGTTTCCTTATGCGTACTTGTGAACAAACCCACCAGAACATTATCCACCATTACCTTTTATTCACATCAAAATTAATTCATAAACGCAACCTAATATTTAATTTAGTTCAAGTGTTGTATTACTGTTAACATAAAGGTGGTTTACTAGCTTATTTACCAGCTTTTCTCTTGTCGCTGGCAGAAGCAGATGGGCCTTGTATGACAAGCATCAGAATCCCCCCGTGCTGTTGGAGCCATTGTTGAGCAGAATGTAGTGTCCTTCTCCTGATATGCAAACCTTTCGTTTACATGATGCTGAGATCATTGCGATAATACTTAACTTCTATTGTGGGGTCCAGATTCTGGGCTACACACAACCCACTCAACACACTGTGTAGGTTTTGACATTTGCAATTTATTTTGTCAGCGAACATAGACAGGTAAAATTTAGAGAGCAGTTTAAATGAAACATATTCTCTATTGTTTTTATGTTGTTATTGTGGGAAAGATTCATTTAAAGGTGATTTTTTTATTGTCACATGCAAATTCGTTGCGAAAATCATCCTCTGCATCTAACCATCTCTCAAGGGAGCAGTGGGCAGCCAGTGGGCACACCCAGGGACCAACTCCTGATTGAAGCCAGTATCACACTGATCACATGACACTGACTAGAGAGTGAATGTTTATTAGTATTGTAGTAGATTTAGTTTGCAAAGGCTAAAGTTGAATAGAACCCTGGTTAATATTTAGCCTAATAATTAAAATAATATATACTTTAGTTTTATTGTATCATGTGAATGTTTTTTTTGTTTTGTTTACTACATTAATTGAATGTATTTTAATTGCAACTTTTCTTTATGCTTTTGTGTGGGAAATCTTGTCACAATGCCAGGAGGAAAGACTAATATTTGAAATATATTTTGCGCTTCTACTTGTTCACAGTAGGGCTAGAAAATGCTTACTTATACAAAATGAATACAGTTAGTATCTTTTCAATTAATTCCTCTTAGGCATCATACAGTAGGCCTATATTACTATCAGTGAGATGCTCACATAGCTTGGAAGGGCAGTGGGTTCTTCATTGTTGTTCTTACTGATCTGCCTTTTTTCACCCATCTGCCTGTTTCAGAATGACTGGCCTCGGTATCATGTCTCACATCTAAGACTCATATAACAACAACACTATGGGAAACCAGAATGCTGGTAAATTACATCCTTGTCTGTAGGCCTATTAATACAAGTATATTTTTAAACACATTAAATGTGACTATTATATTATATTCCTTTTTTAAATGCCATTTTGGACATTGCACACACTAGCACTCATGGAATTGTAGTCGGTGCATCATTGCATTGAATGAACACAGCTTTGCTTCATGCCATTTTAAACGCTGTGCTTACTCTGTAGGAGAACCAGTTTGAAACAGATCCTAAACCTTTTTCAGCTGTATTTGTGAAAACCTCATGAATGGTTCATTTGTATGGCTTTACTGTCCGGGCAGCTGGTGGACAGTTGGTTCTGTTGATGCAGACAGTGTCCGCTGTTCGAGCACTGTCTGTGAGGTATATGTCTGAGTGGGGGGGTAGTGGCATGGAATAACCCTTTCAACAGGTGACGGTACACTGAAATCCTGTCCCTGTGGACACACACAACTGACACATGTCTTAATGAGAACATAATAACAATAGCTGGTCAGTAATCATTTGTCAAGGGTTAGATGCACACGGTGATATTTGCTCCTACCCAAGTCAGTGCTACAGCTGTCACATGACCGCATGCCGGTTGAAGACTACTGTAACTCAGCATGGCTCTGTATACGAGGCACCAGTTGCTGTGTCTAAACACAATTTAATAGAATGCTACATTGGCACACACCATTCAACACCAAGACAACAGCTGCCTAACAAATGTGTTTGGTTTGTCTTACTAAAATGTCCTTGATCCTTCTCTAAGGGCCTGCCTCTCTTAGAAGTACAGTAGGCCTAAAGCTTTAAAGAGGTTGGCTATGTACTGTAAATACTAAAGTTTCTAGATTTGAGCATTAAGTAAAACGAGGATTTTAAATGCTTGGCCCCTTGTTGGATTTACCAAATGGGCACTTGTTCTGATATGGTCAAATGTCTAATTGTATGTATTTTCCTAACCTGACTAGACCTACAGCTAGACACTGCAAACACATTTGGTTATGAGTTTGCAGGCAACAGTCCTCAGGGAGAGCAATGGATTGATGTCTATTAGGTGTTATTTATGAGTCGTCCGCTGTAGTAATAACATTTCCACTGTGTGTGTGTGCGCGATGGCTGGCCTAAAACGGTAATGGTGCTGTCTGCTCTGGCTGTGGAGCCGACCAATGAGAGGCTCTGACATGTCGCTCAGTGTTCAGACACTGGCTGCAGCACAATACGCTGCTAAAGAAACACATGCTCAGCAGTTGTAAGAGAAAAGAAAACAAGATGAGGCGGAGATGCATTCCTACATTTTTTTACAAGTTGTATGGGTTTTTTGCCACATTTTGGAAAAAAACTCAAGTTTAATCCAGGTAATGCCCTGGAAATAATGCTGAAGGAAAATAACATGGTGCCATATGAAGATGTGCATTAATGTATGGTAGGTGTGCTCCTGTCAAATACACGTATGTCAAACTCTACCCAACACCTTTAATAATAGCTTGACATCTGGACTAAACCCTAATGCTTTCAGAATGATCATGTGACTCTCCAGGTCTAAAGGCCTATAGTGTTTCATTGGCCAAAGTGTTAAACCTTTCCCATCTCTACAAAAGCAGGCATTGAGCGCACACTTCCTGATTACCACATCCAAAGAGAATGATGCTCATAGGAAGTCTTTCTATTTTCTTCTTTTTTTGCACCTGCTGTAGAGGGTACAGTATAGGTGTAATGCTGGGAGGGACAACATTAGTGGTGTCAGATGATTAGATGGAACATTGAGGGTTGTTCACACACAGCTTGTTCTCTGAAGTGTTTCCTAATCCGTTCACAATTATCTTTAACAAAAAAAGCACATCTGTCTTATGAATATCAAATAAAAATACAGTAATTTCCCGGCTATTAACCGCGGTAATTACATTTATTTTGCTAACTTTCTGCAGCTCTGTGGCTAATACTTGGGTGCTGTGTGTGTATATATATATATCTCTCTATCTATCTATCTATCTATCTTTTATTTTAAAAAAATGTGCCATGCTGTTTGTTTGCGACTTGGCACAGTAGCAAACAATAGTAACCTACCATAATATCGAAGTTATTGGTGTCGATTTATTAATTCATTTTTTTACATTAAAATGCCTCCAATACGATGATGTAACATTGAATAAACTGCGGTTAATACATGGGTGCGGTTAATAGACAAGTTTATTTCTAAAAATTACATAAAATACTGACCTGCGGTTAATATACGGTGCGGTTAATATTCTGGACATTACGGTAACTATTTTTTTGTGTGTGACCATTTCAAAGTATGGAGTCGGTCATATTAGTTGAATGCTTTGAGTCCATTGATCTAGGGGAAAAGGCCTTTAAATGACATTTGTTTGATTGTCGGCCTTTGAGTGGGTTCAAAAGAGATGAGGATCCAACACATTGATATTTTACAGGTTGATTGAAGTCTTAATGCCAAAGAAGGGTAGAAGATGGCAGGGGGCACACTAAGCCGAAACAATTCCCAGTCTGTATTTGTTCATTGTTTTGTACTGGGATTCAATCTACAGTACAACCGCTTGGTCAGATACGGTAACTGGCACATTAGAAAATGCATCATCAGAAATTAGCTTCCTGTAGTAGTTAATACAACTCAACTATGCTAAACTATTAGTTTCATTTATGATTTAGGGTGTCACTGTGGTGCAGTAGATAGTGATGGTTAGGGCTACCTTGGGGAAGGGGGTAATATCCCTGCCTGCCCATGACTACTAACCTGACACACCAAATATCTGTGTCTGATAAGACACATCCATCTGGGGAGCCATCCACTGAAAGAGTTTCAAAAGGGCAGGTACTTTCAAAAAAAGACTTTGCATGTGATTGGGGCTACTTGATTACTGCTACTTGTGTTACAACTAGAGTCTCCCCTGGGCTAAATTAACACAAGTGTGTTTCTGCACAGGTTCCTTCTGAGTGGATCTGCCATTCCCTCTCGCTCTCTGGAGGGCGCTTGTGTTGGACCTGTTGTTTAACGGGATGCACTTGTTGATTGAGAGCCGGGGTATCGATCCGTTTGACATTAAGAGAATGGAAGCCTGCATGAGCGATGCACATAGTTCACTTCCTATGGCACCAATCCAAGGTTTAGCAGTACGTTCAGACTTCATTGTTAACTTGTAAACATAAAATATAATGATAGCAACTGTGCCATTCATTTACTGTGCATTGCTCGGCAACCAGTTTTGAAATGGTTGTCAATCATTGAGTTAAAGCAAGGTGTGGTGGGGGATAAAAAGTGAAATGATTCCCAATGTCCTTTAAGGCTGTAGCATTGTGTGTTCTCTCCTAATGTGTAGAGGTATTGAATAATTGACCTTTCTGGCTCGCATGAGCTCATGGGAAAAGTTGGTGTGTTCACAGGAAGTTTCCCACCCCCACCCCTTCTCTACTTTCTTTCTCCTGCTCTTCTATTTTTTTCCCTCTCCCTGCACTCTTTTCCCCCGCCGGGACGTGAAAACCTGCAATTGTGATTCTGTGTTTTGCTCAACCCTCTTTCTGGGTGTAGTGAATGGAGTTCACTAGAGCCATACTGTCTGCTTGGCAGTGTGTTCACCAGACATGCCAATGAGTGCTAAGGATCTGTTTAACATTAACTTCTGATTGTGACTATTTGAGTAGGGTGACGGCTGATTACAGACAGCTGTTGGCGACCAGTCCACATCCAGCGGTTAAGCAGAGGTTAAACCGGCAGGCTTGTGAAACAGGAAGTGATACACAGATGCCCTGTATTATTCATTTTGTCACCCCATGGACTGCCGTGTTATAAAATGAGTTGATTTGCAGAGATTTGCAGGCTATGTCATTGTTTTATTTAAGTAGCAGTTAGCTGAATAATGCGATGTCAACACCATCCACAAGCTCAGGGCTTGAGGTTTAGACCACGAGAGCACATATAGACAGGTTGTGTGGAATACCGAAAAAATGTCCTACCATAGACAA
This sequence comes from Chologaster cornuta, assembly GCA_025434125.1. NCBI lineage: Eukaryota > Metazoa > Chordata > Actinopteri > Percopsiformes > Amblyopsidae > Chologaster > Chologaster cornuta. The sequence continues at coordinate 8,569 of JAODVN010148374.1, forward strand.
TTTTTTTGGTATCATTACAAGTAAATATTTGATAGAAATCAGTTTAGTTGAGCATGTGATGTTTTATTAGAAATAAATCCTCACTACTTGATTGTGACTTGTGACTTGTGACTTGTCTGTCATTATTCTTTTCCTAAATGAAGTTATACGGTACATGTATACATATAAGTATTTTAATGAATGAACAGCTATAACCTGTTAGCTGGTTGACCCTAGATACGCCACATTGCTGGGAAACTACAACAGGGTGCCGACTTTATCTGCTTTAGTGTATTAACGTCGGCCACAAACAGAGTAGTAGAAGTATATGGTGATTGTCTTCTGCCTGGTTGAAACAAACTGTCAACAAGATAAACTGCACGCAGGGGAATTTTTACACAGAAGAAGAATTTCCATTAAAACATGCGGTGATGGTAGTCATAAGCAAAGTATTATGACATTTGACTGGATTATCAACATCTAGAAATAGGAAGCAGTGAAGTCAACAACACTGGAGGAAAATTAATAAAAATACAGAATGTCACATACACAGTGATTGTTTTACTAGGGTCTGTAATGCAAATACATGAGCTGCAATTGTTTTCTCAGAATGACAAAAATAAACCAAGTCATTGTTGGTTGGACAGGCCGTGGTTTGGTGTATTTTGAGTTTTAACCACTCCTGTTCTCCGGCCTCATATTGCTGGAACCCAGGATTCTGCGAAGATTTTTAGTTTGTTTCCTGAGGAATGCAGGAAGGTTTCAAAGCAGTAATTCAGGTTGTGTGTATACAGTAGATGTGTGTTGGGTAAGAGCGTGAATGCGATATATATATATATATATATATATATATATATATATATATTAGTGTGTGTAGTTGTTGGCATAATGTATCATTAGTCTTAACTCTACATTCTACTAATTAAAGAGCTACATGGCTTATTATTAGTCGAAGTATATTAATCCTCATAGGGGCTTACACACTGTAGAGGAAGTCATTCATTCCAATTGTGATAACTAGGCCTACTGGTTTTAACCCAGTATATTCCAATTATTGTTATCTAGTGAGCAGATGTATCTTTTCCCTTTAAACTGTGTGCTTCTGGTAATTACGGTTTGGGGGGTTTGCAGTGAACTGTGCTGAAAGTGAATCTGCTTGGTGCTGTAGGAGTATCTGTAAGATGGCAGACAGCCAGACACAAATCAAAGAAAGCCGTCAGTGTTTGTAAAGTTGTTTGTTTTGAAAGGAAGTACCTGTTGCAAGAACAGCATTACACGTCGCCTACACATGTGACACTATGTTTTGCCTTGGCAGGTGATAAGGCTGGCAGACCACATGTGTACCCACCCACATGTAGCTGTGCATTCTGCTGCTCCAGTTCAAATGTACTGGCAGAGCGCCCGAAAATGTTTTGGGGTTTTTTGCGACGTATGCTAGTTCAACATGAACTTGGAAATGCATAAAAATGCGACGAGCACAACACGTTGTGGCAAACTCTGTTCTTTGTATGACTGATGTTTATTCTCCATGGTCCATCAATATGGGTTAGTGAATAGAGTGGAGAGAGCATTTAAATCAGTGTATGGCGTCTTTGTTTGAGAGTTCTAAGGTTTGTCTTTCTGTGCCAGGCGAAGTTATTCTCTTTGTCGCACGAACGAGCGTGCACACGTGCACCAACACACCACAGCCACGCACACAGCACCGACAGCACTGCGGCTGAGACTCATTCAGTGACTCTCTTTTCATAGTGAACACTTGTGCTCTAACGTTTTCCTGGTGTAACTGTTAGCTTGGTGTGAGTGTGCGTTGGTGTGTGGTTTGGGTGGGATGCATAGTTCTAAAGCGGTGGAAATCAATGACAGGTTTTGGACTTTATGTGGGTAGGTAAGGTAGGGAACGCATGTCCTCTGTGACATCAGAGCCCCCGGAGACCTGTGGTTGGCCTGCCCGCCATACAAAGGCGGAGTTTCCTTCCTGTCGAGCTGACTGGGTCGAGCTGGGCCCGCTCAGATGAGAGGCAGGGAATACTGACCCCGCCTGCTGCCCACAGCTGATTTGCTGGACATGCGCTGATACGATACGATTGTTCTGCATGGTGCAAACTGCGTTCACAGCAAGTAGCTAGTTCGCTTGCAGATCAGTCATTTTATTTGCTGTTTTCGGTGGCAGTGCTTTGTTTTCAAACAGGCCTGTTAGCATATCAGTGCTAGCATAGCCCATGTAATATATCGTAAGTCGCCTTGGACCAACGTGCCCGCTAAATTACCTTATTATATAGGACAGTAAACGGCATACTGTATTGGTACAGTCTGCTGCATACTATTGTCCTATAGGGAGTCCTGTGTATGTGCATTTGTCTCAGGCTCGGCGCGGTCTGAAACCCCCTACGCTGTACATTCACTCTGCGTGTAATCTACTGATCGATCACACTGATCTGGGGCTGGCACATGTGACATACTGTAGGTCTCCTTGAGTCATGATGCCCTTCCTCTGTCAGCTGGCTAGGTAGAGCTGCGCCCTCATCCATCATGGCAGACGCCTCAGTGAGAGCTATCGAGGACCGGCCTGGTCACCGAGGAGATAGGAAACGAGGCTGGCTGTGTGTAGAGGCAGCCACAGGAGAACGCCCAGGTCACTGTGGATGAGCGTGGTCGACAGAAATGGAAGAGGTTGACTGTGTATGGACAAGGGGAGGACTATCTGTCTGCTTCTCTATCTTATCTTTGACATGCGCTCTCTCTCTCTCTCTCTCTCTCTCTCTCTCTCTCGCTATATCCCACTCTCTCTCTCTAGCCCTCTCATTACCTCCCTCGCTTTCTATCTCCTTTTACTCTCTATCTTCATCTCCCTCTCACTATCTTCCTCTCTATCTCTGTCAGACTGACCGCTAGTCTGCAGCTACATGCAGCAGTATGGTGTTAGGACATCCGTAAGTGAGTTATTGAGCAGCGGTGAACAGATGTGACACAGAGTAGTGTACGTGCTGCCAGAGGGAGGGACAGTGATATGATACTCCTCTTGCTTTTAATCTGATTTATTTAATCTGGTTCAGCTGTCTGCTTGGGTCCAGTGGTACATAAGCCTCTGTCCACCAACATAGGGGGTTTGACTTATTAGATTGGCTTATTAGGTCTTTCCTCAGGACTGGACAGAGCCGCTTGATTGACATTTCCATGAGTGTTAGGGTGTTTCATTTGACACCTTCTTTATGATTGGTCAGAAAAACTCTGAGCAACATGAACCAATCTATTATGTTACATCTTCTATTTTTTACATTTTCTTTTTATTTACAGACTTCCATGAAAGTAAAGGGCATGAATAACAAGCCTGACATTTGTGGCAACAACAGTTCTGAATAGTTATCAGACTACATGAGGCTACATGATAGTTTGCATATGGTTGATATCTTTTGAGAGTGTTGGTTTGACATTCCCTGTGCACTCCCATGGGGAAAGTCTGGACAAATGGACTCCTCCCCCTTCAGTACGCTCTGCCCCCTAGACCCACACTCTCACTTAAAGGTATAGTATTTATTTGGGAAAGGTTGATGATTTTTAAACTCGGCTAAAACAAAAAACATCTCCCCCGCTATTGCCTTTAATGCCATAGAGTGGTCCCTTAAAAGCTCCGCCCACACATTGGAAACACATTGCCATGGCTAGGCTATTTCTATTTGGTGCAGTCTGCACCACTTTGCTTTCCATTAGGGTTGCACAACATATTTACTATCATATTATCATATTGAAAATGTTGCAGAAATTGTGCAATTTTCTGTTTATTTTGTGGAGGGATGCATCCATTGGCTGTGTGGCTCAGTTGTGTGCAATTTTTGACATAAAATTAAGATATGTGATTAAGTAAGGCAATGGAAATTGAAGAGGAAACAGTGGCCAAAAATAATGCATCTGGTTTCTGGGAATTACTTTTTCTGTACCAGTTCAGTATGACTTGAATCAATGTGATGCATTTTCCTTTAACACATAACTGACTACGGTAATAACATCATTATCGATATTGCAGTTTTCATTATTTATTTAATATTAAATATTACACATTTTGTCAATATTGTGCAATCCTAGTTCTCATGTACAGAGCCAGGGCTGTGTAGCACACCTAACAGTTTAGACCTACTGAATAAAGTTAGATTTTTATTTAGTTGAATTTGACAAAAAGCTGTACTACCATACAATCGCTGACTTCACCTTTAAGGCTGTGTTTAGTAGATGGAACGTTTACCACGTTTACCACATCTACCAACTTTAGTGAACATTATGAACACACAAACATGCATTTCCTCATAAACATTTTACTACCCATTTTCCGTTTTGCTTTTGTTTGACGGCCATGACCACAGACAAGCCACACTGACAGTTTAGCATTATCTCCTCCAAAGTCAAAGTTCCCTCCGTAGTTAACTAACCTGTTAAGTGCTGTTTCACTGAACATAATAAAGACGTAAAATGCTGAGTGCACCCCAATGTAGCCAAAACGCTAAAGATTCTTTAAAAAGTAATTGACAGAATGAACCATAACAGAGGCTGACTTCTGGAAATGTGTCAAAACACGCATGGGACGCAGTGAGGTTAGACCGTATTTATCATAGCTTGTCACAAGGAAATGCAATGTTTGCCTGCCGTCTCTGTGCTAACTGTGTGTTGCTTTCCAACCCTACAGGAAGCTGCTATTGTCCGTTAAATGTTCCTCGCTCATAGCTAATTGATTTTTAGCCACAACTGTCTCATAAATCTTGTGGCGGAGATGTCATGCTTATTTACAACGCTGTCTTCTCCATCTCTGTCTGTCAACTCCTTCCTCCAGTCATACTTTGTCACTGACTATGATCCCACGATTGAAGACTCGTATACCAAGCAGTGTGTTATTGACGAAAGGGCAGCCAGGCTGGACAGTAAGTATGCTCTTTAGCATTTTAATCTGACAACGAGGCCTTTGCTTTGAAGCTGCCACTCAATGCATCTGCGTGTATGTGTGTGTGTGTGTGTGTGTGTTCTCTAGTCCTGGACACTGCAGGGCAGGAAGAGTTTGGAGCCATGAGGGAACAATACATGCGGACGGGGGAGGGGTTCCTGCTCGTCTTCTCCGTGACTGACAGAGGAAGGTGAGTGGTGGCTCAGATGCACACGGCCACTCCCCCTCGGGCTCCCTCTCTAACCCCCGCCGCTACACTTAGCACGCCCGCTCAGTGTTGACCCGCCTGTTTGTTGTTCTCAGTTACACTGTGTGCATACTCTCTCTCTTTCTCTGTCTCTCTCTCCCTCTCTCTCTCTCTGTCTCTCTCTCTCTCTCTCTGTGGCTCCCTCTCTCTATCTTCCTCTCTCTCTCCCTCTTTCTCTGTGTCTCTCTGTCTCTGTCTGTGTCTCTCTCGCTGCAGTTTTTATCCAGAGTTCCCGTGTCTTTCTGTTAGGGTCGATCGATGTCTACTAAATTAGCATCGGACTATGTCTACAATAATACTGTGCAGTAGCTACTTCAAGTTTATAGCCTACCTAAAATAGCCTACCTAACAGGACTCTTCAAGAAGTGGTGTGCAGAATTGATATGCTCATATCATTTTCACAAAAGTTTGACAAACGGCAATTGTCGTCAGCTAGCGAACAACCAACCACATCGCGGTAGGCACCGTATGCTACTGCACTGCTAGCACAGCAAAGTGAGTGAGCATGAGCAGTAAACTATGAAGTAGTTTTGTTTTGCTTTTAGCATTACGTTAGCATAATGCATTGATTGCATTACCAGATAGACATTGAGATGGTGTGATGCAGCAAAGGCATATTTTGCAACTGTGCATGTGTGTGTTACACAGAGAGAGAGAGACAGAGAGGGAGAGAGAGAGAGAGGGGGATAGAGAGAGAGAGAGGGAGAGAGGGGGAGAGAGAGAGTGTGTGTGGAAGAAGGTAAGTAAGGTGACCTTTTTCACAATTCATTGAGCCTTGGAAAAAGCGTATTACCCAGTGTTTTTATCACAATGCCTGGAAAACATTGTGATGTCAGCCATCGGCGATGGACAATGGCATCGACTATCATCGACAAAACCTTAGTTTCTGTGTAGTTCACTAGCTTAGCAGGTCAAGCATATGGGCTAAGTTGTTTTCTTCCCCAGTCACCTGCGGCTGTGTGTGTGTGTGTGTTTGCATGCTCACGTTTCTCTTTAATTCTCTCTGTTTCAATCGATCTTAGGGTGCATTTGGCTTTTGATTCTCGCACACACACACACACACGCATACACACACACGTACACACAGAGAGAGTGTGCACGCGTGTTTAGCGCAAAGCGTTTCATCTGCTATTAAATCCATCCCACGCGCGCGCCCTTCCAGCAACACCGCGCCGTTTTTATCTCTAATCCGTCGTCAGCCTGCCGTGCCAGGATCCCGATTCTTGGCCCCGCTTGGCTACCGCTAACTCATCCGCAACACAAGCGGTAACCCTGCGATGGAGTGCATAATTATTGGCAACCTCTGAGAAGAGGTGGTCGTGTATGCACCGTGGAGAGGAGACCTAGGTGCAGTGTACGGTACATGAGCGGGGCGCTTAAAGGAGAACTGTGACTTGGTTACGAACGTGGATGCGGCTGCCTCTGAACACCGCCCCGGGACATGCCCCAATCTCTGGGAAGTCTCGCCGTTAAGGGAACGGGCATGTTCTTATTTCAACACGGCAGTGCAATGGCTCCCTAAAATAAGAGATTTGTTGGCATTGCTCGTTCTACCCGACATGTAAACCAATGCAGCTAATCAGCCTTTCAAAATACAGACTGCTTGCATACTGTAATTTCCATTGCTCAGCTTCTTGTAATTCCAATTAAATTTAATTAAACGCGTTAACTGCTACCGTGTATATACCGATCTCAGCATGTGGTTGTGATGAAGGTTAGGTCAAACTTGGCCATAATTACCTTTTGAACATTTCCCTCACATCACTAATGTCTCTAAGCTAATTTGATGGGTTTCT
>JAODVN010148476.1:0-15516 GCA_025434125.1 Chologaster cornuta
GGCGACCAGGACGCATCCTTACCAGATGCCCGTACCACCTCAACTGGCTCCTTTCCACGCAAAGGAGCAGCGGCTCTACTCCGAGTTCCTCACGGATAGCCGAGCTTCTCACGCTACCTCTAAGGGAGACGTCAGCCACCCTTCCGAGAAAACGCATTTCAGCTGTTTGTACTCGTGATCTGGTTCTTTCAGTCATGACCCAACCTTCATGACCATAGGTGAGGGTAGCAATTAATATTTCCCAGTAGATCTAGAGCCTTGCCTTTTGGCTCAGCTCTCTTTTTGTCACAACGGTGCTGTAAAGTGATTGTAATACTGCTCCCGCTGCTCCAATTCTCCAGCCAATTTCACCTTCACCATTACTCGCGAACATAACCCTGAGGTACTAAAACTCTTTCACTTGGGTTAAGGACTCATTCCCTACCCAGAGTAGGCACTCCATCAGTTTCCTTCTAAGACTTACGGCCTCAGATTTAGCGGTGCTAATCCTCACCTCAGACGCTTCACACTTGGCTGCAAACCAATCCAGTGAGTGGAGATCATATTACCGATGATGCCATCAGGACCACATCATCTGCAAAAAGCAGCAATGAGATCCCCAGGCTACCAAACCACGACCTGTTCCCACCACGACTATGCCTTGATATACTGCATATCACATATATACTGCATACTGTATAATGAATATTACAAGCAGGATTGGTGCAGCCTTGACTGAGAACTACCCCCACCTGAAACGAGTCTGACTTACTGCCGAGAATCCGTACACAGCTCTTGCCTTGGACATACAGGAATTTAATTGGCCTTAAAAGTGACCCCCTCACCCCATACTTCCACAGAACCTCCCACAGTATCTCCTGGGGAACCCGGTCATACGCCTTCTCCAGATCCACAAAACATATGTAGACCAGAAAGGAATACTCCCATAACCTGACAGTCCATCTGGGGAGTCGTACGGTGAAACTGTTTGTGAATGGCAGGTACTTACAAAAAAAATACTTTGCAGTTGATTTAATTAACCATCTGGTCGTTTTCGCTGTCGGCAAACCTAAACCACGCCCGTATAGATATAAACCCGACGCTGATTGGAAAGTTCAGATGCTACTCAAACACATTCAAAATGTTTGCGAGGCTTTCCAGACAGATTCTCACGGTGAGATTAAACTGAAGCTCACGAAATCACGATTGTCTCACGAGGCTAATACTCCCAGGCCACCTCCAGAATTCTGAATGAATAACTATGAATGGCATCACATGCACATTCATGTATTCATCATCCACTGTGCATAACCAAACACGTAATCTAGAATCAAGGATAATGACGTCATAACAAGTATAGCCAAATTATAGGAGACAAAATAAAAAAATATTGTACATTTTAAGTGAAACATACAGTATGGCGCTATTGGACTCTAGAACACAATATTTAACAGACATTTTATACAATGGAGTACTGTATATTACCTAGGCAGTTTACAGTCAGCTCCACACTCTACCCTCTAGTTTACAGTCAGCCATACAGCAGGAGCCCAGCCTCTTCTCTCATAATGGAATGAGCGATAACTGTAGTGGCCAATAGGTGTCACTGTTCATGTTATTCCTGCCTTTGATATTGCCAGCGGCAATATATTTGCAGAAATAGATGTGAGACGTGAAGACCTCCCAGTCGGCTATGGTTGACTGCTATGAATTGTGACTCAGATCACATGCATAGTACTATGAGAGTAACATTAATAGTAATATACACACTTTGAAACAGCTGGCTGTGTCTATTTTACACAGCTCTGCAAATTATAAAAGTAACGGTCATATGTACAGTAATGCCTTTAAGATAGGGTTAAAATATGGACTAATATCTCCAAAAAAGCCACTTTTAAGATGTGATGCTACTAATTATTGCGTAGACCAATGCCAGTGTTGTTTGCTCAGTGACATTAACAAGACATGCCTTTCAAATATCATGGCCTTTGGGACTGGGTCAGAGTGCTATTTATAGGTCAGGACTTCATGATAGTTTGGCTTACTAATGTATTAACTGGAAATGAAGTGACTTTTAGCACTTTCTGATATAAATTAGTCAGATTTGTATGTTTGTTGGAAATATACTTATTTTTTCCAAGTCTGAAAAGGTTTGGCCATACATTGTTATTTATCCAATTATCATACTGTATATTTATATTTGTACAGTATATGCTACTACTACTACTTGAGATATGATGCTAATTGTTTTTTCTGATAATCTAAGGACATTTTTGAGACCAGATAAAACATTTGGATGTGAAATGAGAATACAAGTACAACAACAAGTACTCATAGTTGTTAGCAATGGTTTAATTACAATAATATATTTACCATATACGGCTGTAATGTAGAAATATTCAGTAACAATATGAATCAGTTTTCTGGCACTACAGTATTATGTTTTTAGCTTGCATTGTCATGTGTTGGTATTTAGGTGTGAACTATAATATGTGATTGCCATCTGCTGGTCAGAAAATATGAATATATCAGACAAATAGCTAAAACATAAACACAATCTGAAAACTGATAGAAAGTGAGAGAGGAATATAACTGAAAAGCACTGTATGCTCTGAAATATATTTGTGAACAAGAGTGCAATAATGAACTAAATAAAGATGGATTAATTGTACTGTACTGTATGTAACATTGTGTATACTACACACTTAAAATGACACTTATACAGTAACACAATATATCTGACATGAAATACAAAATATCCCTAGATTAATAACTTTTGACCATGGAGACCTGGAGATTTAGATTATATTTTATATAGGCCTAATCCATATCTGGGAAACTAGCTGTTGTAATGTTTCATAAGGATGTAACACTATATAGAAAGAAGACTAGAATCATGGCACAGAACTGAATGAATAATAATTGATTTGTACCACCATTTACCCAATATATAATAATAATAATAATAATAATAATAATAATAATAATTTATACTGTATAGCACTTTTCATACAGAATTGCAGAGAGCAAAATACATGCACAGTTGTGCTTCCAATAAACATATACAGAGAAACAAAATTAATAAAATCAGATTATAAAAGAAAAATTAAAACAGGTGCATAAAGGACTACAATAAAGATTCACAACATGATACTGAAATTACATACATTAATAAAAATGGTTAAAGGAATCTGATGAACGACATTTAAGATACATTTTAACCTTATCCTTTTAGTTGCTACAGTATGTCAGTATGTCAGCACCAAGCATATAGCACCACGCTAATCTGGTGAAGTAACTGCATTATCCAGTAAGAGTTTAGTTATCAATACATGTATATGGATGGTAATATCTCCTTGTACCCACTACCCTCAGTGTAGAAATTACCAAGACTCCCTCGTATGCATACAAGGGTGTTGTATAGCCTTAGATATACAGTACAGACCCTGCATGTATATTCACCAAACTACAGATTATTATACTATCCGTGTTCAGTGGGATTGATACACAGACAAGCAGACAATCAGTCTCTGTGATCATATATAGGCTACAGTGCCATACAGTATTATGCTCCACCCCCTACTGAATATTTATAGCTATGGTTTTAAATGGATGAACATGAGCCATCTGTGTGGGTGTCTTGCTGAGCGTCTGGACTGTTAGTTTCTAAGTACCTGCTATCTGAGCATTGCCCGAGTCCACCATGTCCAAACCACTATCAGACCAGGATAGGAGAAAACAGATATCAGTGAGAGGCCTCGCCGGCATTGAAAACGTCGCCGAGCTGAAGCAGAACTTCAACAGACACCTCCACTTCACTCTGGTGAAGGACAGAAATGTGGCAACCAAAAGGGATTATTACTTTGCTCTTGCTAACACTGTGCGAGACCACTTGGTGGGCAGGTGGATCAGAACCCAGCAATACTACTATGAGAAAGACCCTAAAGTAAGTCCATTGGATTACATTCATAATTTAAGTTTCCAGTCAAATCAATTATTATAAATCTATATTATTACAAGGTATTACGATTTTAATGCATTCAACATATCTGATATATCATTTGTATTAATATTATTACTTAAGTAAAACTTTTATGTCCCTGAGGGGAAATTAGTTAGTTTATAGCGCATACAGGTCTATACAATAATACAGTAATACAAAAATACATGCATGTACATGCAATATACACATACAAACATGGACACATTGAGGCCTACATGTACACCACAAGTACATTTGACTTTTAAAGTTATTAAGGAGTGAATTAGAATTGGCTTCTTATCAAAATGAGCTCTGTAAATTGTAATAAATGAAAAATATGTAAATTTTTCTCCATCCTCAGTTACAAGTAAGAGGATTTACTACAGCTGTTGTGAAAAATACCCCTCCCCCGACCCCCACAGATGTGCTTAACGTCACAAATTAGACCAATGTCAGTCTAATGCCATCATGTCATGACATTTAACTTTATATGTGGGGGCTTAGCATTGATGGTCTGCTATTGGATCTACATTGTGCTGAAACCTTCTATTCCCATGCATGTCCTAAACATAGAGGACATAGCCACGTCTGTAGGTCCAAGGGGATATTTGATTGTCACGCTAATATAATATTTAGAAATATACAATTCAGTGTCAGTTATCATCTTAGTTGAAGTACTGCTACAAATGCAACACATTTTGTCCAGTTTAACAATTCCAGATACACTAACCACAAAGTAGGAACCAATTTCAGAAGCCTTTACAGTAGAAATATGCACAGTAGTGAAGTCATACGGTACAGGTGACATTTGTTTGTACTGTAAAAGTATTCTATTTTTAGCCAGCTATGGATGCAGCAGTCTACTGTAATTCAGATAACATTTTACCTTCTAAAGCTATCACTTCATCATTAGAATACTGACACTGTTATGATATGAAAGGTCATAGTTCATGCAACAGTATGTCATTCACAGCAAATTAAGAGAGCATATCAATAAAATAAAAAAAGTTAGTAGTATTGAATTATATATAAAATATAATGCATTTAAAAATCCATTAGTTGGTGCTAAGTCAGTGCTTAATAATGCATCACTGGTAAATGTAACCTTAATTATATGTTCCCTTATGGTTTCAGACCTCTTCAGACCTCACAATGAATGGGTATCAAGCACATGTCGGCCTTTTCAGTGACCTCTAAAGGAGCTATTTTTGCCCCGGTCAAAATGTTTCTGTTATGCAACACCCACAACTATCTCTCCACCCGGGCTCCTCTCCTCTGAATTCCCTTATACCTCTTTAGAGTGAATACCATGCACCCTGTTTAAAAAAGAACAAATGGCAAAGGCTAAAGCCAGGCTCTGGTGTCAGTTATTTGCATATTATGTACTGTAAAATATATACTGAAGCTCATAACCTCTAAAGATTTACGTACTTGAAAATGATTAGACAGTAGATAAATACCCCTTGGATAACATTCTCATGTCATCCAATTGTTTTTACCAACATAAAAAAACAACCTTGTTTTGGTTTGAATTGCCCACATCTGAGTTTTGAGTGGCTAGAATAGCATTCTATGCTCTCTACTCCTGCTGCCACTACAGCTCTCATAGGCTCACACTGTTCCCTACTCCTCCACTGCTGCCAGCAGATATCAGACAATTTACATGTAAACATTTGAACAGCTGTAGCACAACTTGAGGGTCCTTGAAGAGGGGCGTTAGAGAATATTCTGCAGTAGTCTTCAGAGTCAGACAAAAATGCAGTTGCATATACAGTACGTTATGCTCATGATGAAATGTTTTCCTCCATCTGTTCCACCATCAACACCATGTACAGCGTATTTACTACATCTCTTTGGAGTTCTACATGGGCCGTACACTCCAGAATACCATGGTGAACCTTGCACTGGAGAACGCCTGTGATGAGGCCACATACCAGGTGAGAAAACTGCACTGCGTCGAAGGCTGATAACTTCTGTGCAACCAGTTACTCGTTGGGCTTTCTCTGAGCTATTGAACCATGATTAAAGTTGTGATTTCTCATAGAAGCAAACTGTTGGAAAATGATGTGTGTTGTACTGTACTGTGTTTGGGATGTGTTGCACTGTTATGATGTGTGGCGTCATTGTTTATTAGCTTGGTCTGGACATGGAGGAACTGGAGGACATGGAGGAAGATGCTGGTCTGGGCAACGGTGGACTGGGTCGTCTTGCGGGTATTTCTCTCATTTGTCATCGTTACACAAGAGTTCTACAGTACATCAGCTGTCGTCTCTGAATGTACTCAAACTGGTTCTGATTGCACTGCTCACAAGCTTGATTAGTATTTCCTTTGTCCTTGGCAACCAGCCTGCTTCCTTGACTCCATGGCTTCATTGGGTCTGGCGGCCTACGGCTACGGTATTCGCTACGAATTTGGCATCTTCAACCAAAAGATTGTCAATGGCTGGCAGGTCGGGAATTTTACACATTACATTTTTCCTCTTCACTTTTGTGATAACATTTACACTTTGCTTATATCTGCACTGAACCTTCGTTCAGGTTGAGGAGGCCGATGATTGGCTGCGCTTTGGCAACCCCTGGGAGAAGGCCCGCCCGGAATACATGCGTCCAGTGCACTTCTATGGCAGAACAGAGCACCACCCAGATGGGGCAAAATGGGTGGACACTCAGGTAGAGCAATACATTCTAGTCTTTAAATGTTAGTATACAGTAGTTAATAGTAGTACACAGATATGGACGTGACTAAACTATAAAGGTTAAGGTTTAAAGGTTTTACGTTACTTAGACACAGCTACTGTAATTATCATTTTATCTCTAATGACTTAACTGGCAGGTAGTCTTGGCTCTGCCATATGACACCCCTATCCCCGGCTACAGAAACAATATTGTCAACACCATGAGGCTTTGGTCTGCGAAGGCCCCGTGCGACTTCAACCTGAAAGACTGTACGTGTACAGTTAAATGCAAGAGTTTCAGTTTGTTGCTATGACGTGCCTTAACAACTGTTCTGTGTTATTTTCTCAGTCAACGTGGGCGGCTATATTCAGGCTGTGTTGGACAGAAACTTGGCTGAGAACATATCTCGTGTGTTGTATCCCAATGACAATGTAAGAAACACAGTAATGCTTTAATTCTTTGCCAATTCATTTAAATCTTTTCCATCATGGATGTAGCACCACAAAAGTCATGGGTTCTAGCCCCCTATATGCTATATACCATCCCCGTTACTTTAAAAAAAGCATCAAATGAATGCCATAGTTTTGACTTGACCCAACATTGTCAATGAATGTATAGTATATACGGCTATAGAAATAATGCTAATGCATGCATACATAATCCGGTGCATCTCAAATTAATTACTATTTGATTACAAAAAATACATGTTCCAAACATGTATCAATATTTTTCATTGTTGCAGATATACTGTACCTTCACTGTTTCACAAAAAAGTAACTATTTTAATCTATAAATGAAACTGCAGAATAGAATTTATAGCGATGATATGCTCTGCAGTTTAGTAACAACTGTTCTTGTCATCAAACAATATAGTTTACAAAACAAAAGACATATATGGTTGGTGGATGTCTTTAAATCCTATTATAACATACATTGCTAATATTATGTTCATCTAACTTGCTCTTAAAATGCATTTCCATAATTTGGACCTTAACTATAGTCTATTTTCTCTCCAGCCAAAGACATAGTCTGATCCTATTGTCTGCTTCTAATGCTTTTTGATCTGACATAATCAATCCCCCACTCCCTAAGGTGTATTTGAAGTTCCAGGATTTCGGAGCTATCACAGTATTTTCAGCTTTAGCACAATTGAAGCCTGATAACATTTCACCACCCTGGTTAAAGTCACAGGCTATGGATGTGGTGTTATTATTGCAATTATTATTATTAATGTCAGTGAAATGTAAAACTTTTTACGAAATTAATACTTAAACATTAAACATACAATACTCCAGAGCTGATTAATGATCACAAAAATACACTAACATTTTATGGTTTACCATACTATCCAAATCTTGTCCAAATCTGAAAATGTTTACTTTCTCTTCCATTTCTATGGCAGTTCTTTGAGGGGAAGGAATTGCGTCTAAAGCAGGAATACTTTGTGGTGTCAGCCACACTGCAAGACATCATCCGTCGTTTCAAGGTCTCTAAGTTTGGATCTAGGGAAGTGGTTCGCACAGACTTCAACAAACTTCCTGACAAGGTAAGAAGAAAATAAAAGCCACAACCGCATATTAGGCTGATGTTAAATTCATGAATTTAGCCATTTTAACTCAGTAAAACTGAATGTACACGCAGGTAGCCATCCAACTGAACGACACCCATCCCGCCATGGCTATTCCTGAGCTAATGAGGGTGCTATTGGATGAGGAGAAACTGACCTGGGAGATGGTGAGAATTAAATAGGCTATAACAGTTGTGCTTATTGATTGTGTTTTGTTTAACATATTGCTTCTGATGTATCAGTTTAAAAAAATGTTTTTAATATTTTGAGAACTAGGAATAACCACAGCTGGTAAGTTTGCTAATGTGATGACAATAATGTTGCCTCCTACATTGTGAAGCCTTGTGGGCATTTCACACTTGCATATATGAGGGTATTCTTGCAGAGCCAGCCGTTACATATAAGTCTGGGAACCAGCTCTGGCTAACTGTGTCAGTGCCCGCATACTTGACAAAAAGGTATTTTGACTGACATGCACGACGACCAACGACGCATCTTAATGACGAAGTCAGACGTTAAACTTGCAATGAGGAAAACTAAACCATGTGATGTCATGCTAATGACTGGAAGATGCTGAGACTGATATGAGTGTGACTGTATAATAAGATACTGAGCCAGTACTTGTGTTGATCAAACAAACACCCATATCAAATATAAAGATACCCATGGAAATGTATTATCTTTAAGCAGTCCTGCAGCTCTTTATCGTGGTTTTCCAATAACATTGCATTAAGCCTGCAAAACATTATAATAACATTATTCATTTTATGTTCTTTCAGGCCTGGGACATCTGTGTTCGTACGTGCGCCTACACCAATCACACGGTTCTTCCTGAGGCCCTGGAGCGCTGGCCTGTTGACCTTTTTGCTCATCTGCTGCCTCGTCACCTAGAAATAGTTTATGAGATCAACCGTCGCCATCTAGAGGTCAGTGCTGTACATTACATTACATTGGTGTACTACACAATGTGATTACTGATTCTGATCACTGTTCTGTCCCCTTCTGTAGTGTTCGTAGTTACTTTCCCTTATAGACACATGCTCGCAAGCGCACGTACACACACACACCCACACATACACACACCTGTCATCCTATTTTCCCTGTCCAGAACGTGGCTGCCAAGTATCCTGGCGATCTTGACCGCATGCGCCGCATGTCTCTCATTGAGGAAGGAGGACAGAAGAGGATCAATATGGCCCATTTGTGTATTGTGGGCTCACATGCTGTCAATGGCGTGGCCCAGATCCACTCTGACATCCTTAAAGCTACTGTGTAAGTATGAATACTCAGCGGCGCATCAATTGCCCGCACAGTATGTCAGCCATGTAGGCTACAATTTATTGCTAAGCCTTTTTTTTATTTGGTAATTTATCTACCTAATGTAGAACAGTATGGCGTATGTACGAGGAATATAAACTATGTTTCTACAGCAGCCTAATACTGTTATTAGATTTAAATTATTTTTCAATAAGCATTTACGCTTGTATTTGAAATGTATGTTTTAAGCTTCCAGAACTCAAATTTTCCTTAAATCAGCATTTAATCACATTTAGACTTCCTAATAGCAACATCTGATGCCCCATACAGTACATCATAACATTGCAATAACTATGTTATCATTTATTATACTATATATACTGTACTCACAGTTTCAAGGACTTTTATGAAATGGACCCACATAAGTTCCAGAACAAGACCAATGGCATCACTCCTCGCCGCTGGCTGGTCATGTGCAACCCTGGTCTGGCTGAGGTCATCGCTCAGGTAAAGCACATTACACACACGCACCCGTGTGCGCACACACACACACACACACGACTTCACAGGGTGGTGGAATGGTGAATTAGCCTCAACTTACAGTGATACAATACATATTTGTTTATGTTTTGTTCATTAGAGGATTGGCGATGAATTTGTCCGTGACCTGGACCAGCTCAAAGGCATCTTGAAATTCATCAATGATGAAGCTTTTATTCGGGATGTTGCCAAAATCAAGCAGGTGTGTATAGTGTGGCAAAACTGTACCAGAATTATAGTGTATAGACCAATACAAACAAATGGCTGATTTAGATTGTCAGTAAATACACTTTCTGAACAATGCGTATGAGTATTGCATTTACCGGTAGTAATATAACATAACAGTTGACCTTTTTGAATGTAATGTAGGAGAACAAGATGAAGTTCTCTGTACACCTGGAGGAGCATTACAAGGTGAAAATCAACCCCAACTCCATGTTTGACATTCAAGTCAAGAGGATCCATGAATACAAGAGACAGCTGCTCAACTGTTTACACATTATCACCTACTACAACCGTGAGTAGGATTCTAATGCCTGTTCACACATACACCTAAACCCATTCAGATATTGGATAATGGGTCTGTTCAGTAGACGCAGTAGAAGAACCCAGTCATGATTTAGAAGATTTTGTTGGCGTGACATATGCCACAATTTTCTTTATTCTTGACCAGCCACATTGACATATGTTGATCAATCAAAAAAATCTACTTCTCCCCATTTTAACCAAATTTGTCAGTTCACGGGTTAAAAAACATTAAATAAGGGGCCCTATATCTTTACCTTGATATTATTTAATCTGATGTAACTCTTTCTATCTAATGTATTCCGCAGGAATCAAAAAGGAGCCAAACAAGCAATGGACTCCGAGGACTGTCATGATTGGAGGAAAGGTTTGTTGCTTTAAATTGGGACATTGCATTTCAAAAGCTCATATCTATCATCAAAAGAGGACATTGTGTCCTCTTTCCTCCGGTATTTGCCATCAAAAAGATGGAAACAGTGTTTAAAAGCATCATTTGTCTCCTCAGGCGGCCCCTGGCTACCACACTGCCAAGATGATAATTCGTCTGATCACAGCTATCGGTGAGGTAGTCAACAATGACCATGTGGTCGGAGACCGTTTAAAGGTCATCTTCCTGGAGAACTACAGAGTCACGCTGGCTGAGAAAGGTACCTGACCTGGTCCTCTCCTCATCTCTCAATGATGTCATATAACACTATTTTCTCCACTCTCTCTGCCTATTAGTAATGTCTATGTATTTTCTGGCCCTTTCACCAGAGTACTATTATTCCCAAATGCATATCCTTCATTTGTCCTTCATTCACTTTGTACAATACATCTTCAAAGATGCATTTTACACGATTGCATACAAACTACAATCAATCAAATCATTTGTTTTATGTTGTTTGTAAGTTCTTTTTAAAAAGCCATCCTGAATTTTATTTAATCTGCCTGGCCTCAAGGCAAAACTATAAAGCATTGTGCTAGTTGGGTTTGGAGTAGCCTGGCTCCACCCGACTATGCTCTCAGCTCAATTTATTTTGCTGAGTTTACAGTCTGGAAAACCCTGATCACATTAGCGTTTGCACAGCCACACTGCTGGCAGCCCAATGAGCGTGGGTCAGTGAGGTGACGTTAAAGTCAAGAGTGAAATAAATGGTGGTAGAACGATCAAAACAATTCAGCACTGTCCAATAATATCAAAATTAACCAATGGTCTACGCCAAGTAGGAGGATACAACTGTGAACACTTTTCAATGGAGCGTGGCCAGACATATTCATTTACCAGGCTAGGTTGGGAGGCTCTTCACTTTGAACTTGTATTTAAGCAGTCGGTAGCGTCCTCTAGTGTTCAACAAAAAGTATCACCTCAGGTCTAAATAATGATCAAACAACAAAAGATTAAAAAGCATCCTCCATTTTCTGATTTCCCTTCTAGTTGTCCCTGCTGCTGACCTCTCTGAGCAGATATCTACAGCAGGCACAGAAGCCTCTGGCACAGGCAACATGAAGTTCATGTTGAACGGTGCTCTCACCATCGGCACCATGGACGGAGCCAATGTTGAGATGGCTGAAGAAGCCGGCGAGGAAAATTTTTTCATCTTCGGCATGAGGGTGGATGATGTTGAAGCGCTTGACAAAAAAGGGTGAGAATTGTTATGGGAATTGAAAATAACCAAAGAACACAATTAGCTATAATGTAGCAGTTGTAATCTTGTAATCAGTATTGTACAGTGTGAGTGTGTATGTGTGAACAAGGATTTAGGAAGAGGTGCGGGGTTAGGTATCTTGCCTCAACGATACTAACAGTACTGGCAAGCCTATTTTGCAGTTTATAGGTCTAAGGACAACTGTACTGTACAGTAGGTCAAGTTCATGAAAATGTCCATTCAAAATGTCAAGGAGAAGGTTTGAGTATTATCCCCATGCAGACAAGACCACATACTGTAGGTGCAAGGGTAATACACACAGGTCCCGGGAAATATATACATATGAAGAGCCATTTTAGAGATAAACCATGACCCAATGTCAAGGCAATAATTTTCCACTAGGTTAATCTGGGTTAACGCCACGCACACATGCTGTGAATGCACCAAAGTCTAACGCCTGATATGTAATGTTATACGTGTGGGTGTGACATGGCGGAGAATACTGAGGTGCACTGAAACAGATCTGTTTCACTGAACCATAGTTGTAGGACTGTATACTGTAGGCAGTATATATTCCCCTGGTAGTTAGCTGCCTTTGGCAAGGAGACCTGCACTCCCATGCATCGCCATGGTTCTGCATGACAAAAGGTTCATGTTGGTGTAGTTTAGTGTGGGATTAAAATGCACTTTAATAAAGAGTAGGCAAAATAAGGATATGCAGTATTACTCTTGGTTGTTTACATACTGTGTGTCCTCCTCAACTTGGTTCTGAGCATTGTATTGTCTGAGTGAGTAAATGCATCATACATGTGAAAAGCTCTATTTTCTCTCTGTCGTTGCATCGATGCACGCTTCGTTCAAGCTGTAGCATGGACTTCAGTCAAACGCTTTTAGACCTAATCAGATGCTTGTAGAACATAAGTATTAAGTCAAAAACCCTGTTTAGGGGGCCAGAATGTTTCTCAAGCAACCAACAAAATCCTAAAACCCTTTTATAATATGGATAATTGTATGCATGTTAATATGTCCTGCCTAGGTATCATGCTGAAGAGTACTACAACCGCTTGCCTGAGCTGAAACAGGCCATTGACCAGATAGATGGGGGCTTCTTTAGCCCAAAGCAGCCGGACCTGTTCAAAGAGATCGTTCACATGCTGATGCATAATGATAGGTAAACATGATCATTTATATCAAAATGGATTCAAAAAAAAAAGAAGAAATAAATACATAATTAAAATAATAAATTAAACTGTGATCATTTATGTGCAGATTCAAGGTGTTTGCTGACTATGAAGACTATATGAAATGCCAGGAGAATGTTAATGTTTTGTATAAGGTAAGAGAGAGCCTGAATAGCCGACCATCAGGACTCTTACAGTATAAACATCATTGCATCTACAGAAAATACATTAGAGGAAGACAACATCTCATCTTATTATCGTTTCTTCTTGACACATCAGAACCCCAAGGAATGGACCAAGAAGGTGATTTACAACATTGCTGGCTGTGGCAAGTTCTCTAGTGACCGCACCATTGCCCAGTACGCGCGTGAGATCTGGGGCATGGAGCCTACTCTTGAGAAGATCCCAGCCCCCGATGACAAGCCATAAGCAGTCTTGCCACACAGCTCTGAAACCCGATGTTTTCCTCACGTACTAACTATAAGAACGTCCCATAGCCAATGTCTTCTGTAGCCTACAGGCTTGTAAACAATTGTATTATGGCTTGTAATACTTCTGGACTTGTTCTAGAGTACATACAGTACATACAATAGCCAAGCCAAGTCCATATGGTGCTAAAGCTATTGCCAGGTATATTGTGATTATTCATTTTCTGCTGTGAAGCAGGTTTTTTTAATTAAAAATATATAAACTTTGAACAAATATCCTGTCTCAATCAAATCAAATAAAAAGATTGAGATATTTTCATTCATATTCATTTATTTTGTTTTCCTTCAACTTTTATTTTCATGGGCTCATACAACATAGTACAATACTTTAAACACCATGATGCTAGCTTTTAATGTGTACATTTGTTTTGGTGAGATTGAGGAACATGAGTATAAAGAAAAAAATTGCACGCTGTTTGTTAGTTCATTTTAATACTACAATAGCACAATATGCAAAGAACCAATAAGCAAAAGTTCATCAAAGAGTAATTGTACTCTAAATTGTGATTTTGGACCTATAAACTAAATAATAGGACTGAACTGTGATGAGACACATCAATGCTAGTGTTAAAATCTAAATTGTTATGGGTTGAAAATGGCTCTACACGACATTAAATATTGCCCATGGTCCTTGCTGGTTTCCAACCATACATTTGGTCTGCTGTGTCCTCAAAATCAATCAATGTTAAAGGGGGTCCCGCTCTCAGCCGATCCCCTCACTCAGCTCCTTACGCCTACGGGTAGGCGTTTGTCTGTGCACATGCACCGAACAGCAATTCAGAGTATTTGACCTCCTTGGAGACCCTGAATGGGGTCGGTCTCCAGTAGGGGACACCATATTACTGCGAGACCTAAAACATGCATGTGGGCAATGATGGAGATACCTTGTGAGTAGTGATTGCGGGAAACGGCCTCCCTGATCTGAACATGAGAGGTTGTTGTTATAATTCTGTCCTAGCCATGGACTATCGAAAACAAACACCGTGTTAGAACATGAGGATGCTAATAAGTGTACCTGGTACCAGAGGCCCATAGGCCAAAGGTCGTTTACCTATTTTGTGATCATGTCATCGGCCTCAGACACCACGCCTCTTCAATATTGCGTGAAAGTCGGGGACAGTGCCAAAGGAGTGGCAGACTGGGATTGTGGTTTCCCTGTTCAAAAAGGGGGACTAGACTGTGTGTGCCAATTGCAGCGGTATTACACTACTGTAACTCTCTGCTAAAGTATACTCCAAGGTGCTGGAGAGGAGGGTTCGGCTTATGGTCAAACCTCAGATTAAAGCGTAACAACAAACCAGCTCTTTACTCTCGCAAGGGTCCTAGAGGGGGCCTGGGATTGCCTGTCCTGTGTATGAAGGTGTTGCGGGAGTATGGGGTGAGGGCAATCCTACCCCTGTATGCCCAAAGTGAGAGCTGAGTTTGGATTCTCGGCAGTGAGTTGGACTTGTTCCAGTTGGGGGTTGGCCTCTGCCAGGGCTGCTCTTAGTCACCCATCCGGTTTGTGATAATCATGGGCAGGATATAGAGGCTGGATCTTGTTCACAAGTGAGGGGAAAATAAAGTGGGAGATTGTCTGGAGAATCGGAGCAGCTAGGGCTGTACTGCATCCAATTGACCACACTGTTGTGATGAATAGAGAGCTCAGCTGGAAGGCAAAGCTCTCGATCTACTGGTCAATATTTGTTCCACC
>JAODVN010148582.1:0-15513 GCA_025434125.1 Chologaster cornuta
TCTCTCTCTCTCTCTCTCTCTCTCTCTCTCTCTCTCTCTCTCTCTCTCTCACTCAACCTCACACACACTCACACACACACACACACACACACACACACAGATCCCACCCAGTGCCTCTGTGAATGTATAGACCAGAACTCCCACCCTCGCTGTCAGCCAGCCTCTGCCTCTAAATTTAGTGTGCGTGTGGGAAATGAAGAGGACAGTAGGCTTGGAGTCATCGAGTGTGACTTAGCCTTAGCCATTTAGGACAACGCTTTGCTTTGTCCAACAATGTACGAGTAACAATGTCCGTATGGAGAGAAGGCTTTAGAAAGACGCAGAAATAAGAGTCGAGAGGTGAAAGTGATACTGTTTAAATTCCACATTTGCACTCCTTGAAGCAGGAGGAGGATTTGATTGAAGTGTCATTCCACACAAAACAAATATACAGACGAAACAACAGTATAAACAAACATATCCTTTACATTGTGTAGACTGTAAAAAGAGAAGGCGTGACACAGTTCATGTTAAGTGAGAGAGAGAGAAATTTTATTCCGCTGTTATTTGAAATGAATACATTTGGGAAACGAAAAATAATTGTATTTCTAGACTTAAGTAGGCTACACAGACACCACACCACATAACATTGAAAACCAATGTGGCCCCTTATCCAAGTCAGTGTCTTTCAAATACCCTTTCTTTGTGAGTTTCACACATCACATCTCTCTGTACATGCAGTATCGCTTACCAGCACAGTGTGTCTGTCTGGATCTTCTTCTGCACACTTCTTCTGTCATTTTAGTGTCACAGTTTACCAGCATCATGCGCTGTGGACTAGGAGTCCATCATATCTCCCCGGCAACAGCAACATGTCAGCAGCTACTGCAATGTCATATGTATGTGCCTCTCACTCAAGTTGACCAACCACATAGGGATCGTAGAATGGAGGCCTTTGAGACGACTAGAATCCTTTTAATGTTTGCATGTGCATCCTTTCGTTCTTTGTTTGGCAATGCAGTACTTATAGGCTTATAGACAGATCATTACATTAACTTAATTTTCAATAAGTTAATAGATACGGTATTTGTTTGTCAGGCACAAGGCTTTCACAGATATTTAGACTGTGGCGGTTTGTGTTGTATTGTTTCCACTATGGACCACACCAAGCAAACAACGCAGGGTGGGTGGGTCAGTCCAAGCTAGAAAGAGAGAAAGGGGGGGGGTTGTTATGAACAGTGTCTGGTCAAAACAAGGCTGGCGCCATCTTGAGGCTGGTGGCTGGGCATGTTGTGCTTATCTTTAGCTGCACCTTTTCTTCAGAAACGCACACACACTCGCGCCACTGTAGCTACGTTTCCTTATCGTAATGTTCCATTCACTTCCCTGTACACATCCAGAATGTCCCCCCCCCCCCCCTCGACCCCCCCCCCCACACACACACACACACACGGCTCACCTTGTACTTTGTGTTCCGGCAGGCTCTCAAGAGTCCGACAGCTCCCAGACGGCTAAGAAGGACATGCTGGCAGCGCTGAGGGCCCGGCAGGACGCTTTAGAGGATACACTCAAACAGAGACTAGAGGAGCTCAAGGACATCTGCATCAGAGAGGCGGTAAGACACGCACACACACACACGCGCACACAGACAGACGCACACGTAAGTGTACAAGTCATTATCATATATTTGTGCCTTACTGTAACAAAACCTGTTGAGGTAGGATTGTCCACATTCACCATCCTATCTGCGGATCTTCTAACCTGCTGCTCTGTCCTCTGCAGGAGTTGACGGGGAAGCTTCCCAAAGAGTACCCCCTGGACCCTGGGGAGGAGCCCCCCACTGTGAGGAGGAAGATCGGCACCGCCTTCAAACTGGACGAGCAGAAGATACTCCATAAGGGAGAGGTGAGTCTGTCTGGTGACACCTGCCCTCCACGACGACACACATCAGGACAGAAGGCTTTGCTGTAGTAGATAGAACTACTTGTATTGTAACAGTTTGAATAACTTCATTGACTTTATGAAAATAGGAAATATGAATATGAATATGAAAACTTTGATCAAAGATCTTTGAAAAAGGTGTATAAGTCTAAAAATAAGTAGCTTTCTATCTTTATTATGTGCTATAAGATAAACATTTCAATATGGAGAGACATTTGAAATGGAGAGTCGCGTGTCTAGACTTAAAAGCGTATTTCTCAGTAGTAACCATAATTGTAAGGTGGTGGTGATGCAATAATGCCAAATCCTGTTTAGTTACCGATCCCCCATTGGTTAACAGAGGATGCATTCACACTGACTATGTGCAGGCCAGAGTCTGAGAGGCTGAGCTCAAACGCTTTCTCTCTCTTTTCTTGTCTTTTTTTCACATTGTGCCACGGGTAGATTTTCCATGGCTGCACAACTTCTAAAAATAGCCTGTCTGTGTTCTTGCCCCAGGAAGTGGTGATAGTAGGATTGTGTGTGGTTGTGTGTGTGTGTGTCACAAAGCTTGTATGCATTGAAATTATTCCAGTGTCAGTGGATAAAACCATGAAAGCTTGAAAGACGTTTCTGTCTGTACAAGGTCTCTATCTTGCACACGCACACACACACACACACACTTTCACTGTATAACCCAGAAGCCACTCTGGCAGTGGGGTGAAAGAACTGTTAGTGGGAGGGATTCCTCAGAACTGAGGTAGTCTACTAACTAACACGTTTACTTATACGAATGCCTCATCGTTTCTCCTGAGGCAAGTGAAACCATGTGTGTGCAGTGCTAGTGTGTGTGTGTGTGTGTGTGTGTGTGTGTGCATGCTTGTCACAATATCTGCATCAGCGTCACATCATATGCTATATCTTCAAATCTGTAATCACGGTTGCAGCACTGTTATTATAAGACTGTTCTGTCCTAAAGTCACAGAACGCATCACACACAAACCAGATCACGTGAAGGCTCTCTGTGCATTGCATATGTATGATAAACAACAAAGAAACCCCACTTTGTTGTAGAGAGCGCTTGTGATTATCTATAATAGTTGTAGCCTGGGTGGTACAATGTTGCAGAATTTCTGCCTAAACACATTAACCTAGTGCAGGTGACAATAAAAGTATATGGCAATTGCTGTCATATCTCACGTCGTTTCACCTCTTGAGGATTATTGCCATTCCATAATATTTCATAATATTTTTCATAATAAACATTCATGCATCCTTCAGGGCCAACACAAGACGTCTGTAGGCTGTACCTTTATGCTTTGTCTAGCCATGGTTAAGAGAGAGAGGCGAACACAGCTAAGGGAAAGGGCTGTGCTGTCTGAAATGGAACAAATATTAATTAGTGGAGATTGTTTTGAACTAATCTGTGTGTGTGTGTGTGTGTGTGTGTGTGTGTGTGTCCAACCAAATGTGTTGAGTGTGAGCTATTATGTGAATGCTTACAATGTTTGTAATGGCTAATACTGTATGTGAGCCATTGTCGCTAAAAATGTCAGCATTGTTTTTTCTGTCTCACTTAATCCGTGGTGAATGTGTGTATGCGTGTTGTGTTCTCAGGAGGAGGAGCTGGAGCGTCTGGAGAGGGAGTTTGCCATCCAGTCCCAGATCACCGAGGCGGCCCGTCGGCTAGCCAGCGATCCCCACATCAGCAGTAAGAAGCTAAAGAAGCAAAGGAAGACGTCGTACCTGAACGCCCTGAAGAAGCTCCAGGAGATAGAGAACTCCATCAACGAACACCGTGTGCGCTCCGGCAAGAAGCCCACGCAGAGGGCATCCCTCATCATAGAGGGTGAGACTACAAACTACAGCGAGACCGTTTTATCACTGGCACATTGTAGAACTACATTGTAAAGACACAGATGCAAACGTGTGCTAAGGTATACTGATCAAGGTACATGTAGATGTTCTGTGTGTACACAAATAACCAGGCTTGGGTGCTAGTTAGGGCAGTATTCCTTAAATCTTTATTCCACACACTGGGGGGCATCTTAGTGATGCCTTAATGGCCAATTTACAGTAATAGTAACAGTTTAAATGCTTTACCATTCTCAACCATTGCAGAATCAGAGAGGGTAACATGCCTTGGTTCTAATAACTATGATTGTTCCATCTTTGACCAACAGAGGCTAACATTGGTTCTGAAGACAGCTCTCTGTCCGACGCGCTGGTCTTAGATGACGGTGAGTGGCTCTTCTGCTCATATCTGTTGTCTAAAGTGCCTGAGCACTTTGCGTCCTAACGCGTCCCATATGTACGGCAGATGATCCCCAGGTCACAGGTACCCCGACGTTCTCTCCAGTAGCATCCCCACATAAGGGTCTCCCTCCTCGGCCGCCGTCTCACGGCCGACCCCCGCCTCCGCAATCCCTGGATGGCCTGCGGCACCTGCACTACACGCGCCTCGACTACGACAAGTCTCCCATCAAGCCCAAGATGTGGAGCGAATCGTCGCTGGACGAGCCCTACGAGAAGGTCAAGAAACGCTCATCACACGCCAGGTAAGAGACACCTCACTAGGGAGCCCCTGGAGTCTTCTGTGTGTGGTGTTTTGTTTCCTACTAACAACACACACTGACACACACCGCAATGAAACCGGAAAAGGGGCGAGGTCTAAGATGGTTGCCTCAAGGACTAGGATTCAGCAACTAAAATCCTTCTAACTTTGTTAGTAGTGAGGAGCGGAGCAAATTTGTGTTAAGATAACTTAAGCGTATGCATTGTTAAAGCACCACCGCGAGGCAAATGTGGACAATACTCAAGTCAAAGCAGCTGCCATGAGAGAAACAGAGCCTGAGTTAGCGTGCATGCTAACAGACACAAGACACAAGCGCTGGGCACTTCTATAGTGTTCTTTAGAGCAAAAGCTAAAAGCTTGACAACAATTGTCTGTTCTGTCTTCAGCCACAGGCGCTTCCCCAGCTCTGGTAGTGCCGAGGCGGGGGGCAGTAACTCTCTACAGAGCAGCCCCATCCGGAGCCTCCCTTACTGGAACTCCCAGTCCAGTATGCCCTCCACCCCAGACCTGAGGACTCGAGCCCCACACTACGTACACTCCACCAGGTCAGGACATCCTTCCATCCACACTCTAGTTCAGGGGTTGGGGCTTCTTCTGTTAGCTTACATTCAGACGAATAGAGAGAGAGAACAGCGAGCCAGACATACAAGCGTGGACCCTGCACACAGGCAGCCCAGGGTGTTTACAGAGCCTCCCCCTCGGTCTCTCATCGCTAACAGGTCCGTGGACATCAGCCCCACGCGCCTGCACAGTCTGGCTCAGCACTTTAGGAACCGCAGCTCCAGCCTGGAGTCTCAGGGCAAACTGCTGGTGTCCGACCCCGACACGCACACGCCACACCACGCCCTGGGTACGCCGGGCAGCCCGGACTTCTTCCTAGGCCCGGCGCGCAGCTCCAACGGCTCGGACCCGCTGGATGACTGCTCGTCCTGCACCAGCCAGAGCAGCTCGGAGCACTACTACCCCTCCGGGGGTCCTGTGGCGCCGGGCAGCCACTCCAACTACTCCACGCTGAGCGAAGACTCGCCCTCCAAGTCCCGGCAGAGGCAGAGGCAGAGACACAGGTGAGGCCACGAAGCTCTTATAAGTGCAAGTGAACCACCAATGCGTCCCAGAAGTGTCTCAGGAGCGTCCCAGAAGCGGCTCTCTTCGATCGGCTCCGCTAAAAATAGACGGAGACGCTTCTGTGACGCTTCTTAAAGTGACCAATCAATAATAATAATAATAACATTAATAATAATACATTTTATTTATAGGCACCTTTCAAAGAACCAAAGCTCACTTTACAAAACAGTAACAACAAGTAAATAACAATGGGACAATAACAGCACAAAAAAACAATTATACATGAAATCAGCACAGGTCTAAAATGAATTATGAAAAATCACATAGAACTCTTTAAGTTTGTCACTATGGAGTATCAGCAAAAACACCGCTTCTGACCCGCTGAATATTGGTCTGTCAGAGATTTCAGAGATGAGAAATGAGGTCACACCTGTGAAGAAGATTGTTTAGATGACATTAGACAAACATCACAATAAGTCCAGAACACGCAGGTGCCCTCTAACAACACAACGGACCACACAACTTAACAACTAAAAACCGTTCCATTCAATTACATTAGATCAAACATAAGGCTTATTTCACCATTGGGAACCATGACAACACGACTGTCTTCTTCTCAAGGTCTGCCGGCCACCTGGGCTCCTCCAACTCTGGCTCCATGCCCAACTTGGCGGCCAAGAACGGCTCGGGCAGCGGCGGCGGCGGCGGCGGCGGGCATGCAGGGGGGCACCACGGGGTCTACCTGCACAGCCAGAGCCAGCCCTCCTCCCAGTACCGCATCAAAGAGTACCCCCTGTACGTGGAGGGCAGCCCCAACCCCGTGGTGGTGCGCAGTCTGGAGAGCGACCAGGAGGGGCACTACAGCGTCAAGGCCCAGTTCAAGACGTCCAGCTCCTACACGGCGGGGGGGCTCTACAAGGAGACTTGGAGCGGCGAGGAGGGCGGCGAGGGGAGCGGCCGGCTCACGCCGTCGCGCTCGCAGATTGTACGGACTCCCTCGCTGGGACGGGACGGCGGGTGTGGAGGGGGGAGGGCCGTGGTGTCGGAGGAGCTGCGCTGCTGGTACCAGCGGTCCTCGGGGAGCCTGAAGGAGAGGAGCCACACTCACGCCGGGTCGAATTCCTCGGACGCGGGCTCGCTGCAAGGCACCCTGGGACACGGTCGCGGCAGCAGGGTGGGGACGTTGGCCAAGGGCTCGCCAGGTGGGTGGGCCGTGTGTGTGTGTGTTGTAGTCTGACGTCTCAGCACAACCGTCTTCGTTCTCATGCGAGGTACACACATACTGAACAGGGATACGTTTGTAAAGAAAAGCTCATGTAATTCTGTCCATGTAGCATGAAAACTAAATGTAATGCTTTCAAGCCTGTGAAGAAACGTGCACGTTCTAAAGTCAAGTGTACATACTGACGTTGCAAGCCAAAACACTGAACACTGAGTTTTTAATATATCCACCCTGAAGGGAGCTCTGGTAAAACGACATCTCTAGTGGTCGTATGCACTGTTTATGTGTGAATGAAAGGCCAAACCGCATTGAAAATTGCCATATTTAAAAATAGCAGTGTTATGTGTGGACTAGGCATCGGTCCTGGTCCTGAGTACCACTATCCTGATGTTGTCTCCCTGCTCCAACACACCTGATTCAAATTAATGGAATCATTATAATGCTTCTGCAGAGACTGAAGAACCCTGGCCTAAGCATAAACACAGCTCACACATCATCAGTATTTAACTTGCATCAAGGCAGTTTGTTGAAGTTAGACCAGCACTAGTTACTGAACCTTCACAGGTCCATAGTTGGAGAGATGCAAAAAGCAAATGCCCCGTGTAAGGATCGAACTCACAACCTTCAGATTATGAGACTGACGCGCTGCCAACTGCGCTAACGAGGCTTGTGGGTGCTTTTAAAGTGCTTTCACGTGGCGGCTGTAACATGATCCCTGAGGCAGAACGGCTCACTATGGATTAGCTCTTCATGTGGGCAATGGCCGGAATTCCTCTAGCCTAGCACCCCTTTGTACTGTAGCTAGCAACAGCATGACGCTATGTGTGAATGTATATTCCCAAAAACCCATGCGTGTCTCTTTGTGTTCACGGCCCGCTGGGTCTTTGCTCCCAGTGCTTTATGCTGCATTCACATGGAGCACGGCAAACCGGTAGATGGCAAACACTTTCTGGAAGTATACATTCTCGTCGATGTTTTCTCCGTATGTGAGAGAGCTACGAACATCCGGTGGAAACGTCCTGCTCTCGTCCACTAATATTGATATCCGGTTTGCCGTCTGCTGTGTTCCGTGTCAATGCGGCATTAGTGACGTGTCTATGTATGTCCTGCCCCACAGTGGCCTCTCCTCACAGCCAGAGGAGCATGACCCCCTCCAGCGAACATGCAGCCACTCCGCCCTGTAGTCCGCAACATATCCTCAACTGGCAAAGCGGGTGAGACACAGGAAAACCGATTGGAAGAGAAGCACAGCATCTGGGCCTCTGTGCATTCTCTTATGTTGTGTTGTCTTCGTCTGACGCTAACTCTGAAATACTTACAAGCTTTTGATGTCTGGTGTGTTAGAATAAGCTTTCTGTACTGCAATAACTTTAAATCCAATCGCTTCTAATCTGGGGTTGTTACTTTTTTTATTATTCATATTTCCACCATATTTTGTGACCCTTTCGTCCTCACTTATTAATTCTCCCTTGATTGGAAATCCTATTTGTTCTATTTCATCGCTAATTGACATCTCCCTCCGTCTTTACTTTTCTTTTTGTCTCTCATCTCCCAACTCATAACGTGACATATCCCTCCGCCCTCTCCTCCTGTCTGTCGTCATATTTATATTTCTCCCTGTCTCCCCCTGCACTAACCTTCCTTTCCATGTGTGTGTGTCCTCTCTCCTGGTTTAGAGGCACAGCAGACAGCTCTCCTACTGAGGACGTCTGTCAATCTTCCCCACTGCCCAGCTCTGATGCATAGAGGTACTGTCTGGGGGCACTGCCTCCTAGTGGCCCAAATATAGAATGCAATGTAAGGGTCAGAAGCAGCAGCCACCTCAACAGGCAGGCACGCCGGCCACACATGTGTTGATTTTGCACATTGCTTAAACGGACAGGCAATTTGACCAAACAAGCATATTGATCACCAAACCTGACAAGTAATATTTTGTCTTAAAGATTAATCTGATAAACAGAAAGGGCTTGCTAGGTTTGATTCATGGCAGATGCATCTGCACTTTCTCTTTTTCTGTTTCTCCGTGTCCACAAAGAGATGCATGCATGTTGTTTATGGTGTCTTCTGGCTGTGGTGCACCTCATTGTCGCGTGTCTTGCAGAATTCACTAATACACCCATGTTGACACACAATATCTCACCGTCCTAGAATATAAATGACTAGAGTAGAGAACGTTTCCCCTTACTGAAGTCCTCCTCTGCCGCTCGGCTTCTGGCCCTTCCCCACGTCTCTCTCTCCCTGCAGGTCGTTCAGTGACAGCTGTTTCCTCGGCAGCCCCCTGTGTTCAGAGCTGGCAGATGTGCAGTGGTACGGACGCGACAAGGCGAAGCCCGGCACCCTGGTCTGAGACGGTCCTCCACCCCGCTTCCCCCCCGCCGCACGGTTCCATCGCCCTCTCCAGCGTCTCTCCCCTCATCATCTACAACCTCGCGGAAGCGAACGTGACCATGAACTGAGCCGCCACGACCTCGTCCGCTACCCGTCGAGGAGCAGGGACTTGCACACCGGGTTCAGGGGAGGAGCTTCTACACACAGCAGGGAGTGGTGACTGGAACCTCGGCTCTTAACGCCTTTCCCTTCTATTACCACGGAGACCCCCCGCCTCCTTTCAACCTGTGTCCCCCTGCTCTGTACACTGGACGTATGGGGGCAAGCGTTTGGGAGTGTGGGAGGATAGAAAGCACAGAAAAAAGGCACAACACACACGTTCACACTGACATGCACCAACATCAGCCACCCAAGGCTCATATCTTACCTCTGACCCCTTAGCTAGCTGACGCCTGCGTGCTACACCCTGATGAGAGAATATCTGCTCCTGCTGGATTTGAGCCACCGCTTTTTATACATGTCCTGGCCCAGTAAATAGGTGTGTATTGGCTGTCTTGAGACCCACCAGTGTTGTGTGTCTTTATGGTTCAGTTCCCCCTGTGTTTTTGTAAAAAAAAAGGAAAGAAAGAAAGAAAAGGATGAAATGACACAGGAGGGACTGTTATATTCTTTGATGGACAAAACATTAAGACAACAACGAAAAACTCCTCACAGTTTCTCCCAGTACCAAAGATCAATCCAGACTGGCAGGAGGAGTTAACAGTCTCTGGGCAGGAGCCTGTACAGACTAAATTCACCACCACTGTAATGGACATTGTGCTAAACAGGAGTGGTCACGTGAAAGACTCTACAGGAATAGTCTCTGCAGTTTTGGATGAGGACTGTAGCAATAACATTCATCGTAGCTGTGTCTGAACCAGGCACAAATAACAGTGAATTTGGAACGGGCATTTTGCCGTCTGTGATGCTTGGAATAAAGGCCCTTTAGTGCATCACGGAGAGCATTTGGATAGGTGCTTATTGGGTTTGGCAGTAAATACAATCTATGCTTATTTCAATGACTTCATTGTTTATGCTCTTGGTGAGCGGTGAGATTCCTCTATCCACATGGCTTTGTTTGACAGCATAATGACAAGTTAACTGTAGTCAGGCCTGGAGGTCCAGGATAGGAGAGAGGACAAATGTCTGTGTTATACTGTCCAAACTGGTTTAATTTAGCTAATAGTTGATCACTAAAAGGTCCTGCATAATCTTCTATTACCTTAGCTCCACCCCTGGAACTTAACATCAAGTGGCTCAAGATGTATAAACTTTAGTCATGGACCAGCATTAAAGCTGTTACTGTGGGTTTAGTGGTTAACAAATGGCTCCCCCAAAAATAAAGTCATCACATCAAAGTATAGAAATATACTGTATCAACGGCCAGAAATGCCACTAAACACATATGCACGTTCAAATGTACTGTTAACATTAGGTCTCAAATCCTACTTTCAACGCCACTGTCTTACTGCGTTTCTGTCTTTCTCTATTGCCCGCTATTGCTACCTGTCCCTTTGATCAACCGGGAAAGACATATGTTTGCCCTGCTGTCTGTCTGCCTGTCTGCGCTATCAGCAGGACAGTGTTTAAGGCTAGGCTAGCACTTCACAAGTACACAGCGTTCAGATGCTGGCGGGCACACCGTGTCACAGCACTGGCCAAGCAGTGCACAGCGGCTGTCAGAGCAAATTGTATGGGCGCACACTGTACGCGACGGCTGGCAACATGTCGGTGCCAAACATGGGTGCTTTCATTTGTTTCACCAGTTCACTGAAATGGCAACTTTCTAGTCTACAGAATACAGCTTCTTTATAGTTTATACAGTAGCGAAAACTTTGTAGAATCATGACAGATGCTTGGTGATAACATGGTGGTCTTGGGGTTTCTGGAGGCCATGGCTGCAGGGCGTCTTTGATCCGAGCTTGGTTTTTAAAGCACAACCGCAAAGCCAGTGATTACTACTTTATTTTTCTCACAACTGTCTAATGGAGTCAGCATGCATTGCGCTGGGATAAACAAAACAAATGAAGATGGTCCGACATAACAAAAAGACATCACCTATTCACCAGTCATCTTAAATTTGACCAGAGCTAACAGGGGTATTTAGGAGTATTGCTCTTAATATCAGTGCAGTATCTTGATTTGATTTCAGGTGGAATAATTATGTTAACCCCGAATAATCAGGACTAAAGAGAAGCCATACCTATAGGAACAGAGAGATGTGTTCTTAATGTTGTCAACCTTGTACAGTCGCACATTAAAATATCTCTTGCCTAGAATCAGAGGCTTTAACAAGCACACCTGGGTTTTCTATGGTGGTGTAAGAACCGCATGTCTTGTCTAGCTAAGGAGTTTTTTATGTTGAGATTTAATGTTTTACGATGTTTGTATAAATTTTTGTACTCAACTTAGGGCAAACTTCAAATCTCCACAGTTTTGGAGGGAGTTTTGCTGTATAGTTCTACCCCTAGTAGTCTTATCAACATTACACCTGGACAGACAATGAACCATGTTGTATTGTATCTCACAAAAACTTGTTCATAGAATTGCATTTCCACAACCAGTATTTATTCCTTCAGTGTGCTGGCATGGTTTAATTTTACACAAAAATATGTAGGAGCATGGTCGGGACATACCATGTCTGAACTCAATTAACTATAAACCCTAAAATATAACCATAACTCGCTGCTATGCTGTCTCACACCGGTCATTTCATTCTGTGGATCCAACCTTTATTTGAGTACAAATACAACCCTGTTTTACTCAGTGAAACCCTTTGCCCAGGGTTGGTTTTCTTTCTAAAATAAATCATATTCTCATGCATGCTCTGTGGATTTTTGATAATGAAAAACACTTTGGAAATCCAGCCTCCACCTCCTCTGCCCTAACATGAGCACGTTGTCATTCCGCTACAGTCATATTTGACCTGTGACCCTTGACCTTGTGGTAATATCTAAACTCTGAGCCCAATGTGGTGATGTGTGTTTAACCTTACTCTGTAGTTCCAAATGCACTATCATTGCTGTGCTCCATAGAAATTAATGAGGTTTTTCTATAGTGCAGGAAAGGTGAACTAACTCTTTTATCAGTTGTTTTCTGTATGTAAGGAGGGGCACTGTAAGGTTTTGTGGTTTTTTTAACATCCACCACTGTTTTAACAATGTTCCATTTTGTATGAACCAGTATTTCTTTTAGTTTTCGTTCTGACATTGTAACAAACCCTTCAGGTGCTACAAACTGACCACTTATTTACTGCTTTGTCACATAGGACTACTTCTGTAGACCAACTCTATACTACTCTTCCTTGTGATCAATAGACTCAGTACCAGATGTGCAACTGAATCTTTAAGCAGTTTAAAAAGGTAATACACAGCCCCCTACCAGACAATAGAGCATGTCACTCAACCTAATCAGTTCTGTTAAACTGTAACCAGGCATTAAAGGTGTTGTAGAAAAAAAATTGGAATTGATATAAAATAACAAAGTTCCACAGTTAATTTATTAGTTTTTCTATTAAGACTTTGTATAGTAAATTTACATTTTTCAAAACGGTGTTGTTGGCAATTGATGATGAATTTTCCAGATGAGAAGAGGTGGTTCTTGAGATTATGAAAAATAAATTATTGCTGAATGTTCTCAGGATTCAGTCAGTTTTTTCATTGCATGCACTATTGCTGTTTAAAATAAACTGCTATAATATGTTATAATGAATCATTCCTATGCCTACTAAATTGTCATAACATTAATCCCTTTTATTTTGCATATACAGGATATTATGTCTGGGCAATGTTGTGTACCCAATAGTAGTCATATAGTGGGGGAATTACTATTAACTGGTGCAGTAAAATTGATGCTATTTATTTGTCAGGAAGCTAGTTACAATGGTTTTTGACAGCATCACAAAGTGATTTCTGCAACTAGCCTGCATCGAAATACAAACAAATCTTCCCAAACATATCCTGTGTTGTGTAGCTTTTATATTAGAGCTATTGCTGGTAGATGTTCGGCTCTCCATTGGTGGTCATGGCTTAGTGGCCTGCTGAGTTGTCAGGTCATGCGAGAGAGAAATGACTAAGAGTCAGCGAGGACAAGTCTTGCAGACAGCCTTATCACAGTAAATACCTTTAACTCACCCCGTTGGCCTCAAAACAAGGCCATTTGCGTCCCTCTCAGGATGGGGAGAAAAGATTGAAAGGATTTCCTAGCTCCTACCTGAACTTAAAAGAGGATTAATTTCTAACAGCTACAGCTCTTTAGTATAGAATTATTACCATGAGATGTATTGACATTCAATTTGGTGTGTGAGTTTTACAGTAGGTTACAGTACAGTTTGTACTGCAGCAATGGCTTCTTAGGTCTGTGTAGTAGAGGGTCAACCTCACACTGAGGCTATTGTCATTTTGTTTACTAATAATACATCAGCGATACATGGGAGATTTGTACTTCACATGAAGCAATGGAAGGGATGAGATGCTGTGTGTGTGTGTGTAGTAGTAGTAAACACATATTTCTGTCACCAAACACTAAGCACTTGCCCAATAATTTCATTCAAAACTAAATTCTTATTTCAACCATGAAGGTATATTTCAAATCCTGTGAGAAAGTCTTACATCCTCCTCACATCCCATTTATTCCCCCTCTCTGTCCATTTGCTAATAAATCCCACTTTCTCTCTTTTCTTTCCCATAGCAGTGTTCCCATAACAGCTGGAAACTGTTAGCTAGACCTGCCGTGAGAAACTGGTTCCTCTGTGATATGCTCTGCACACTCTTAGAAGCATGTGTGTGTGTGTATGCGCGCGCATGTGTGTGTGTGTGTGTGTGTGCGTGTGCGTGTATGTGTGTGTGTGCGTGTGCGTGTATGTGTGTGTGTATGTGTGTGTGTGTGTGTGTTTGTTTGTTGGTGGGGGAAGGTCTGGACTGTGATCTTGCTTTCCCATTTTTCACTACAATCCACATGACATTCAGTAATCTAAACACTCCAACACTGTCTGGGTGGGTGTTTCTTTGTGCATTTGTGTCTATGGCTCTGGGTTTAACATTATAAGAGTGATAATAATAGTTTTTTACTATTCTGTGTTCAGCTGGCATTGCTTTGAGATGTGGCAGCCAGAATTAAGTCTGCACTGACATGAGTGGATCATTAAGTTAATTTAATTCAAATGAATTATTAGTTATAATGTAATGTTATGTTTTCATATGTACACCCAGCCGTTTTTACCCCCTGTAAGAGTTTAAGCACAATATCTAAGAATGCTATGCTCTCAAATTGTGTTTACAAAATTTGAAATGTGCAGTTCCATCCTGAAACATTACATTGTTCCTGCAGTCAGCCTTACAAGTGTGCACTGAAAATGTGTGACATCTTTTGGACATTTTACAATTACATTTTAATGTAACCTAAACACATCTGTGAAATAATAATGTTGCTTAAGCAGCATTTCACACCTGTCAGGTGGATGAATTAGCTTGGCAAAGGTGAATTGCTCAATAACACAGATTTCAATACATGATCATAACTTTTTATATAACGATAATATATCTTTAGATATTTTAAATTAATACATCGGAAAAAACAAGTGTTACATTTGTGTTCAGTAAATATTTGACCTGTTGTCACTGAATTAAATGTGGTATACTCCATACAGTAGTAAGTATGCCATCTTGTCATTGAATTGTCGATTCGATTTTTATTGGAGTTGCCTGCCCTCTAGAGTTAAACATAGAAAGGCATCAGCGAAACCATAACCTCAATTTAGGCAATGCCAGTAGGAACATTGAGCATTGAATTGTAAAACATGTTTTTTTTTTTTTTTGAGCAGTGAATTGTAAAACATGTTTTTTTTTGTTGCAACTTGACTAATGATGTTAACAGAGTAAATCTGAGGGGCCACATTAATTATTACATATAAATGTAGTATTAGCATTTAGTGTAGTATCCCCGTATTGAATTCCAATATAGAAAATTAAACTCAAATAATTATTAATTTTGCAAGCATTGCTCTACACAGGTCCTACTTTAAACAAAAGTAAATGGAACACTTGACCGCACAGACATGTGCTGTACAATGCATGAAGAGAACAACAGTTTGAAAATCATCTGGTTTTAAAGGCTGACGCTGTCACACTCCAAAAGAGGCTGAACTTTGTCATCTGTGTCCTATACAAAAAGAGAGAATGACAGAGTTATGCTTTGAAAATGTTCTAGAAGGAAGCTCTGGCTTTCTTGGATTGCCAAATTAGAATTTACTGAGAATAAAATGGAAACATGTTCTTACATAACACACTGAAAATAATGTTTAAACATTATTCGTTATTCCATTCAAGGTTCTGAATTTGATTTGCTTAAGCATGCGGTGATAAACAGTTACATAACATGTTTAACG
>JAODVN010148682.1:0-15503 GCA_025434125.1 Chologaster cornuta
TGTGTGTGTGTGTGTGTGTGTGTGTGTGTGTGTGTGTGTGTGCGTGTGTGTGTGTCTGTGTGTGTTGCGGGCTGAAGGTCTTGTCGCTGGGGGTTAAAGAAGTCGGCGCACGCACACACACAGAAGTTCTCCTTATCTGTTCGCTGGATCCGCCTGCTCCAAGGTGCCGAGTTATCTTGATGGCTGTAGCTCTAAAGCAACCGGGATGCGCTTCTCATGTACTTTTACTCTCCCGGTGTTTCTTAATACCTTCCCATCTCTGCACAAAAACTAACTCCATTCATCACCAGCTTCTATCTTTCTAAACAAAGAGCCCATTTCCATGACAGGGGATTAATATTGCACTAGCGCCGGGCGGATGGTATTTATAACCTTGTTCTAATGGCTTAATATCTCTAACGTTGTAAGGCATCTCCTGCTAACCTGCATTCCTGGGTACGCTCCTCCAACACCCTGACATTCTGCTACTGTACTAATACATCTCCGCCAGACGACTGGGTCTCATGCATGGAGGGGGAAACGCAACAAAAAACACGGATCCCCCTGATTTTACAGATGACGGCGGGTCACGTTGTGGGGGGGTGGGGGGTATTCCTTTTGATTTATTTACCAGCAAAGAGCTGCTGGATCTCACCAATCCATTTCCCAGCGATGCCCCTGTTATGACAGCCCGTCTGCAAATATTTGCTGACGCTAACCAGAGCTAAACAGTGTCATTGCACGAGCCGGTGATTTAGACTGCGTGGTTCAGCAGAACATGCCAGCGGCAGACGGTGGGATATACATGGAGCGTAGCTGTTTGCATTCCCGGCCGCACGTGCGCGCGATACTCGGATGTATAGATGAGCCGGAGTCGGTAACAAACCCTTTGTTGTGTTCAGCACATATCATTTCCCCCTTAAAGCCATCTCTACTAAGATGGCTAACTGGCGCAGTTAGCCGCACAACTTCTAAAGAGGTGACACACCTGCAGTGCAGTGCTACGGACAGGCAGTGCTACGGACGGGCAGTACTACAGACGGGCAGTACTACAGACGGGCAGTACTACAGACAAATGACCCAGCTTCACCACTTGGTGAACTGCAGTCTCTTATGTGTCCTTCACATACATTGATGATACAGTACATGCAAGCTAGAAGGAAAAAGTAGCGAGAGAGGCGCTCGTGGTGTGCTATTTGGAGAGGCCTTTAGGTCTCTAAAGCAGGCTTGGCGGCAAACGCACCAAAACACACATGCAAGCGCTCAGTGCTAAAGCCCTGAGGGTCCCAGTTGCCCCCCTCATAAATCACTGATGTCATCAAGGTGATGCCCCTCCTACGCGGGTCTTTCACCATCCAATCGCAGCCCGTAGCGTGTGACGGGCGTCGGGGGGGTTGATTGGGAAGTTAAATATCATTGTGGACATTCTCATGCACGGGGTTGCATGAAATGAGGGTTGCAAAGGGGGGAGATCAAAGCTCTGGTAGGGTACAGACAGCCCCCCCCCCACTTTCTCCCTCTCTCCCTCCCTTCACATGAATAAGCCATGAGGTTAACACTCTGGAGAGCGGAGGCGCATTCACACGCACACAAACGCACCCGCACACTTAAAACAGACGCCAATAGAACCCTCTCTCACATCCCCTGCACCTGACTCACCTGAAAATAGTCCCACTTTACCGGAATGCCAGTGTTTACTGAACAAGGTTAAAGCCTTGTAAATAATTCAGCTTCCACCGCCCGCGGACCGGCCCACGCACGTAACCAACCGCCTGCCCTCCGCTGTCCTGTTCTCGGGCTGAGCCGGCGGGGAAGTGTGCCGTGGTGGGGTGGGGGCTGACGGCTGATTAATCGACGGGGGCGTCCCGCTCGCGATAAGTGTGGCTAATGACCTGCTGAATAATTTACCTGCCTTGAGCTGGAGCTCACAAGGCTACACGCATGCAGCAGGCTTGCGTTCAGGCTAGCGGGTTCACCTGTGTTTTTCCTCTGGCTTGTCAACACCTCTGCTACCGCCTTGGTCCCTCGATGTGCACTGCACTCAGGAGTATTCCCTGTCTCTGCCTTTTCTGGACGGCACTGGCAATCTAGTCCTTTGGCCTGTAATGCTGTGCAATCATCTGTACGGTACATATTATTGGTTGACCAAAGCAGATTCAGTGTACCCGTTAAGGAACATGCGTGTTGTGCTTGTTTGTATTGTGTTACTGAGCGTGAGAGAGAGACTGATGGTGAAACCTCTGTGGCTTTTAAGCAGCCATTTAGTACCGGTACTGTATTATGCTTTAAAGGTGATGTACGATTGTTTTTAAGCTAATACAGCTTTTTCAGCGCTAATATTTCCTCACATCCCAATACTGCGACCTTTCCGATCTTTGTGCACACTGAAGAAAGTCTGGTGTTCCTACACAGCCATTGCCCTGTATATGGGGAACACACACAGTGGTGCAGACCGCGCCACGCAATGCTGTCCTAGCCTTAGCAATGCATGTCCAGTTTGGTGGGCGGAGCTTCTGAGGCAGCACACGTATTAAAGGAAGAGGTGTTTTGTTTTTATCAAGTTCAAATATCAACAGACTTTCTCCAGGACGGCTTACTCCGCCTTTTAAGCATAGATCACCCCAAGGTCAGTGTGTATCATCCAGGCTAACTCTTACTACATCTGACCGTAAATCAGCTGAAAGCAGCCTTTGATTTCTATGCCAGCTTTCTGTCTCCTATAGGCCCACTATCTCTTCCTAAGGTGTGTGTTTGTGTGTGCACGCATTGTACATGTACTGTAACTGCTGCTGTACATTGCCTTTTTATTACATTTTATATATATACTGTATATACTAACTGCTACAGAGTTTGTATTTGAACGCATTAGCCTGTATCTCGTTCTATGTGATGTAGACGTGACACGCTTATGTGGGTATTGGCATAATGTGCGGGAGCGTTAGCTTGTTTTTGAAAGCGAACAGTAGCCAGTGATTAGACACTGCTCTCCCCATGTCAGCACTGATAAACAGGGCCAGGCTCTCTTTGATAGGACCAGTGGTCTGTCAGAGCCCTGCTCCATACTGACACCTTATCTGCATGCTGCTGGCCTCCCCGGTCCGCGAGACGGCAACAAGACACATCTGAAGTGGGGAATATCCGTTGGAGTCCCGGTGTGTGTATAATGCAACTCAGTCCACACATGTTAAACGGTTTATTTAAACAACAAATGGACTAAAGAGAGCAAATAGGTTAGATTGAATTATGTCCGGATTTAACACATTTTAATAACGCCTAAGAGACTCACTAGCGTTCCAGCAAGCAAAACAAATTCCTTTCCTTAATATTGCATTAGTAAAAGATACTGTATGGTCTGGCAAGCTAATTGATACGCATATTAGTCTGGATGACTGACTGCGGCAGGGAGCCCATTGATTGCAGGGAAGATGGATGTGGCCATTCCAGAACATTCTGTGTCAGGAAAACCAACCCCTAATTACTCCCCCAGCCTAATGGGCTTCTGTTCAACTTGGTGTTCCTCCGTGCATTCCGGGCACCAGCAGGTCTGACGAAGCGTGCGGTGAACTTGTGTTGTCAGCGTTTGTTTGTTTGTTTGTTTGTTTGTTTGTATAAATGTTTTTTGCTGAGCAATAACACGGGACAACCGACCAACTCTGTTGTCTCTTCACAGGAGTGTCGTCGTGGCACCCAAGACGGCGGGCATGCCCCTATCCCCAAGCTCGTCTTCGGCGGCCACACCCATCCCGTCGGCCACTGCCGCCTCCGTGTCTGCCGGGACTCCGGGCGACGTCGTGGTTTCTGATGGGGACCATGCCGAGGGCGTCACGACCGATGAGCCGGCAGCTGGTGAGCATGCTCACAAATACAAACAGCATTAGCTCAATTGCTTCTCCACATAGCTCGTGATTAGCCACAACAGTCCACGGTTAACGAAACGATAATTGATGGCGTTGCAGTGAACATGAACATGGTTTGACAGCTTCAGTGATTTGTTGTCGCGAAGGGAGCAAAGTCGGCGACTGCATCAGCGCGATGAGAAAAGCCAATATTTAGACACTGTGTGCGTGTGTGTCACCGCACATGGTTTATAGTGCGTATGCACCGCATCCCCTTCACACAGGCACCGGATGGAGCAAGGCACAGCATTCAACAATGGTTGGATAAAGGCATTATTCTCATGATTATTGTTTGTTTACAACCTTTCTAAACTACGCTCACTGGAACATTGTCAGCGCAGAGAAATGAAAGTGTCATTAAACAT
The DNA here is from genome assembly GCA_025434125.1 of Chologaster cornuta. Taxonomy (NCBI): domain Eukaryota; kingdom Metazoa; phylum Chordata; class Actinopteri; order Percopsiformes; family Amblyopsidae; genus Chologaster; species Chologaster cornuta. The sequence continues at coordinate 4,241 of JAODVN010148682.1, forward strand.
GTTCAGGTATTCACTGGTGTTGGAGAGCTGTGAGTGTGTGTGTCTGAGTGATATGGGTGTTATTTCAGTGGAAAAGTGTATTTTTAAAGGAAGGCACTTGCAAGTATGTTTGTGTGTTTTAAGAGATTGTGCATAGAATCAGGATGAGAACACGTGTGTGTGTGTGTGTGTGTGTGCGTGCCTGCCTGCCTGCCTGTGAATAGTGAGTGAGCCGGATGCATTGGTGGCTTATGTGAAACAGAGTAAAGCGTTCTTGAATAAACAAGCAGCTCCGTGCGTGCGTGCGTGCGTGCGTGCGTGGGTGTGCGTTAGGAGGCTGGTGGGAGGACTAATGGAGTTGAGTTCATTTACTCCTCTGTGTTTGAAGGAGCTACTCCAACTCCAGAGGGAGGCTCTCAACAGGCCCACATGGCGCTGCTTAACGCCCGGCACACACACACACACACACACTTTCGCTCTTCCACATACCAGTCCACACTCCGTGGCTGTTCGCTATGAGTTATCCCTGCTTTGAGACACTTCTGGCTGGAAAAACAAGCTGGCTGAAAGCACTGGAGGAATCCCCCTCCTCTCTATTCATCTGGGCATTGCTTTATTTATGAGGCACAGTGAAGGGAATTTACAGCCTGATCCATCAAGCACAGACTTTGTACCTACTGCGCCTCTGTCTCCAGAAAGAAGTCGTAAAGCACCTTTTAGCTGTATAATGAAACAGCCACCAGGATGTCCCAAAGGGATCAATTGGTATGTGAGGACATAGAAATACAAATGTAGGAATGGAGATGCAAAAAAAAAAAAAAACTCTAACTATTAATAAATAATTAGACTTTGCCACTTAAGTGCTGGACAACGTTTATTTGACGTTTTAATTAATTCATTATTTTTCTTTTTGGACAGCATGCAGAGCAGCACCGAAACGCAGAGTACATGCGTAAAGCAGAGTATTTCCTATTGCATTTATAACACTAGATGTATACACTATGAACAATTTTTTATTTATTTTTACATGACAATAAATCGGTAATAATTTCTATAAACCTACAGACCATATGCTAGCGACAAATAAATGACACTGTGTCAATGCGTGGCATTCACCGCGTGAACGGTAACACGACAGGAAGACATATTGCGCCAGGAGTACATCATTTGCTATCTACACGCCAAAATTACACTGTACTTATTGCACACTTGTTCCTGTTGCACTATAAATCCCCATCTTCCGCATTTGAATGGAGACCACTGTATTATTTCATAAAGCGACGTCTGAGCGCAGATTTACGACATGCCCCTGTCCCCCTGCCCGTATAATGTATTAACGTGCGAGCGTGAAAATGTCCGCTTGTCTGTGCATTAAGTGTGTGCACTGTGTAAGTGCTTTGTGTGTGTGTGTGTGTGTGTGTGTGTGTGTGTGTGTGAGAGAGAGGGAGAGAGGGAGGGGGAGGGAGAGGGAGGATGGAGAGAATACAATGGAGAGAGAGAGAGAGGGAGGATGGAGAGAATACAATAGAGAGAGAGAGAGAGAGAGAGAGAGAGAGAGACCTGTTCTTGTCCTCCATCCAGACTAATGACAGACCCTCTGGTTCCCTCTGCTTCAGGAGGCCAGGCTCCAGCCAGTGCCAACCTGCCATCTGTCCCTGCGCTGTCCCCCATGACCCAGAACACAGCCCCCAATATGAGGTGATCCATCACCCTCACACACACAAGCATGCACACATGCACTGTGACACACTTTCTTCATTCACGTGGGCTTTTTTCTATATATTCATGTGGATTTCTATTTATAGTTTGACAAATTATTATTGAACATGTGAGTTTCTAAAATGCCCAGTTTCAACATTCCCATTTCCTGCTATCAGACTTAACATTTCTGTCAATGTATTTTCTTTCAAACTAGTCAAACTTGATTGGCCATCAGGGAGTGAGGGGTTGATTGGTTTCCATTCAGAAATTACACATATACTTTTATTTTATGTACTAATTTGTACTAATTTGATGTACTAATTTCCAAAAGCATTCCAGAGCTTTCAGGCGCTCCTAGACAAACATCCATTGAGGTTAAGGTCTCTGATGTATTTCCATTCATGTTTCTATGCGCCGGTGCAGTATCTCAGAGCGACTGGAGCATGCGCTTGAGAAAGCAGCTCCTCTGCTCAGGGAGATCTTTGTGGACTTTGCCCCGTTCCTGTCCCGGACCCTCCTGGGCAGCCACGGGCAGGAGCTCCTCATCGAGGGCACCAGTGAGTATTATGCTGTCTACACAGAAGCAGGAGTTGAAGCATGCCCCTCCCACACACCCATTTCAAAACGCCCTCTTTGTATGCATCTCAAGGATGGTATATTTTGGTATAACGGTGGCCTAATTTAAATGCAATAAACGTCCAGGCTGTTAATAGTGTGTGATGTGTGTGTGTTGAGTGCACGTTGAGAGCAGCGGTGGAGGGTTTCTATGGTGGCCGGGTCAGAGGCCAGCCCACTAATAGGAGTGTTTGGGATGTCTACTGCCACCAAACAAAATGGAAAGTTGATTGATAGCTGCAAGGGGCTTGAAGAGACGGATGTTGGGGGGTGCTGCATGTGTGTGTGCGTGTGTGCGTGCACGTGAGTGTTTATGGGCTTGTATGACAGTGTCTTGTCTGTGTGTCATATGAAGCGCAACAAAACAGAATAAAAGAAGTCTCCTCTCTGTTACTCCTGTGGTCACTCTAGTAGCACCCCTGCCCTCTAAAAGCCCACGGATCACCATTAGGGATCAATGGGACATATGCTCGCCTGTATCTAGGCCTGTAATACAAGGCACAAATATGTATTAGTTTACAGTAACATCATGTTGGCTCATTAGTCCCATCAATACTATCTGCCCTGTTGCAGATGGCACAAGGTTAGCTAATCCCTGTGTGTGTGTGTGTGTGCGTGCGTGCGCGTGTGTGTGTCTGCTTGTGTCTGCACGCACAAAGTGTTTCCACGTGTGCACACATGCCTTTCAACAGAAACTGTTTGCTTTATCCTTCTGATGGAGACGACTGATTTCTTTACAAATAGATTCTGTGTGTTGCTGTGTTTGTGTAGCTTCAGCCAGCCTTAAGCAACCCTCTCTCCTTGTGTCTTCCCAGGCCTGGTGTGCATGAAGTCCAGCAGCTCAGTGGTGGAACTGGTCATGCTGCTGTGTTCACAGGCAAGTCTCTGTCTATTCCTAGTTTTGTCTCTCTGGGTGCACATTTGATATTTCTACAGTTTTTCCACACAATGTTTCCGTCTAAATCTTTATTTTTCTCTTTTTATCTCGATTACTTTCTCTCTCACTATCACTTTCTTCTCTCTCTTTCTGTCTTTTTGTTCTATTTTTCACAATCTCTCCTCTCCCGAGTCCTGTCTGGTTTACCAGCCTCACCTTGAGTATAGTTAATCCACACATCCAGTGTGTTACTTCAACAGCACAGTACATATCTGCATTCATGCTGCTCCTGCAGGAAGCCCAGGGAGGGAGGGAGGGAGGGGGATAGATAGAGAGGGAGAGAGAGTGAGTCTTTGGCTGCGGTTATCGGTTTGTGGGTCAAGGAGGTGGCCGACCTGCCGGGCTCGACCCTTGACCCCCCCAAGCGCTGGCCCTTGTGGCCGGGGCCAAACTGATGAGAAGGGATAATGGTGATTTGATGCTGCTTTGCATTGATTTCTCCCTCTCTCCTGTTGTCTCGGTGGGTGTTTGTGTTGCCAAGTTTGTTTAGCCGGCTGAGGGCTCATGAATAGTAATCCAGGGATCATAAACCCAGACTTGGGCAGATCGATGGTCAGGAGTGCCAATATTGCACCGTGTTAGTCTCTGTATGCACAGAGGGATGTGGCACTACAGTGCTCACGTACACACGCACGCACGCACACGCACATGCACACGCACACACACACACACAAAGCGTTATTTATGAAATAACACTCTGAAATGACCCTTGGAATTGAAACCAGCTTTGGGCATACATTGCTGGGCTTGGAACTTGGGAGACTTCTTCTCTACTCCTCCCCTGCAGAGCTGTGAGGCTCACACTGTCTTCCGACAGTAGCGCATGTGTGTCAGTGTCGGCGGTTTCGAGGGCACTATAATAATGTCACGGTGTGTGCTTTTAAAGGCTGCAGTGTTCCTCTATTCATCACAGGGACATGTTTTCACGCCTAAGTGTGCTGGGGTCCACAGCCCTGGACAAGGGCGATGGATAGCAGCTCCCCTCTGTCCTCACGCTCATGAATCTGCTCCATTCTCAGCCCGTAGAGAAAGGAGAAGATGTCTGAGATGGATCGCGTCTTATTAATGACTCTTCACTTGCCAGGCCTTTTCCTCTATTTGATCAGCTTTTTAGGAGTAGCGCATGTCGCCTTGCTTCCCCACGCACGCACACACACAGACACCTTTCCTCAGATCTGCATACTACTCACACCACTTCTCCTCTGAAGCAGCAGTAATGTAGCAGGATTACATGAATGCTGTGGCCAGCTGCAGGCAGGGGCCCATGAGCACTATAGCCTGGTGCCTTTGAGCGCCTGCCTGGTGCTCACTAACCCCAGCCTGGTGCTAAAAGGCCTCAGCCGAGTGGCTGGGGAGAATACCAGAGGTTGTAAGAATGACAGGCTCTAATGCACCCATTTGTCATATCTGTCAGGGTGTTGTTTAATGCTAATCTAATCAAAGGCAGAATCTCAGCGATCCACCCCCCCCATCTTTGCCCACACCAACACCTCTGGGTCCAGCGGTCCTAGCCAGTACTTCCTCTTACAGCCACCAAGCTTTTCCTGGCCAAAAACACACACACACACACACACACACTCTTCCCATGAAAGACGAAGTGTTGGCCAGTTCACTGTTGATTGCTTCAATAAATCATCCAACCATATTCTCTCTCAGCTGATGCAAATGTAATTTTATTGTTGTGTGTGTGTGTGTTGGGGGGGCGTTGTGATATGATCTACCTTTCACCATGGGGGGAAAAAAAGAAACTGGTTTAGATTTACCTCCTCTGGGTAAATTACATGGTATAATTGTGTGTGTGTGTGCGTGTGTGTGTGTGTGCGTGCGTGCGCGCCCATACAAGCGTGCACCCTGGCCTTTCTTCTCCATGCTCTGTGAACAAGCCAGTGCCGTGATTGATGACATCATTTAGCCAAGTTTGCCGGGCCCTCTGGCACAGGAAATGCCCAATCCTCCCACAGGAAGTGCCGTGGCGGCCATCTTGTACCTCTTTCCTGCCTACAAATTACCCAGCGTAAGGGAGGAGATGGCCCATTTTGACTGAGCCGCCCCCCATCACCTCCCTGGCTTCCCCTTTCTCCCCCCTTTCTCCTCATCAGAGACGCAATACCATCTCAGTGAAATTTTAATTAATTTCCCCGTCCCGTTTGAGACGGAGTGATTCTGGGTCAAGGGTCAGGAGGCTAGGGACGACAGAAGAGTTTTTAATCAGGGCTTCCATGTTGCATTGGCGGCCCCATCAGCTTGGCATTGAGGAGAGGGTTGTAAACCGTTGTTTGATAGCTCCCCGGTTCTAAACAACTACCCCACTGTTCCTAATTGAAGGGACATCCTGACCGGACGTTAACTGGCGGGGTGGCACGTTCACCATGCTGCGGGTCGTTCTATCGATCCTCACGCGAACCTCTGCATATACAAAGTCAGGATTAATGGTCATGTACCTAACAGAGGATTGTTTAATACAGTGGAGGCATCCACACATCTGCTATTTATAATAATGGAATATGAGGAGACGGCTATATATATATATATATATATATATATGATAGATAGAAACTAGCATAATTATAATTTTGTTGTGTTTTTGTTGGCCATTTATTTTCTCATTGCCTCATTAGCAATGCATAGATGATGCAGGCAGGGGTACAGTATGTGTGAGCTGACGGTGTTTCGTCCAATCCAGGTAATTGTGTGTGATAGCGCCTTTAAAGCAGTGCTTGCATATTGCATGAGTATCATCTGAGAGCTGTCCACTGGACAATCTATAAGTCTCTCCTGCTCATTCTATGGTCCTAATACGCCCTGACAGTCTCTCTCTCTCTTTCTCTGCTTCCATCACGTTACAGACAGTCTCTCTCTCTCTCTTTCTCTGCTTCCATCATGTTACACTGTATATCCCCCATCTCTGTCATATTTACGGCTGCTGTGTTGTTTCCGGGGTGCTGTTGGTGAAGGCGCTTCAAACCAGGGGCATCAGATGAATAAATAATGCGCTGCCGGGACAGGAGAGAAGAGCTCTCTCCCGCTCTCCACCGGTCAGAGCTTTGAGAAATCATCTCATCGGATACCGGACAGTCCTGGACCGGCGGATGCCCATAAATCTCAGCAGTAGCTGCATTTGTGTCCTGTAGATCAGCCATTATTGTCCAGTCTTTCTGTCAGCCCATCCATCCTTAAGCCATTTATCATGAATAAATCCTGTGCATAGACGGCAGGCGTTGGGCTTTGGGGAGGGGTGGGGATTTGAGGAGAGATAGCTGGCTACTGTAGTGCTAGCATGATGGCACAGTAGACTCCTGATAACAGCCAAGATTAGGCAGTTGCTTGCCTAATGCTTGATGCATGCATGTTCTCTACACTATATGCTAGGGTTGCACACTTGGTCTGCAACAAAGGTATCAACTCTGCTAATTAACTGCTGTTAGCATTTGCCGTAGCAAATAATAATAATTCACGTCTAGTTAAATAATGCTTTCTGACCTTGTTGACACTAGGTAAGCCTTTTATTAGTCGAGCAGCTCAATAAAAACAATGATAAGCTGTGAATCCAGTAACTGGGTATTATCATATGTTCCCAGTCATTGTAGGGAGTCAATATATCCAGAGTTAACCTGTTTAACAGATGGGTACCTCTCTCCCAATCACTGGGCGGAGAGACATTCGACTTCCCCCGAGCACTTGGCTGATCTCGACCCCTGACCCCCTGACCTCAGGGTTAGGCCTCGTGTGTTGAAGCTGTGGAGTTTAACCCCCCGCAGGCAAGGAACGGGTCAGGACGTTCACCTTGCCCTGCATGATCAATATCCTGACCTGAGAAATATGGGAACCAATTGGTGGATTAGTGGCCAAAACAACAGCCACAAAAAGCTCATAAGCTTCACCTACATACACGGCTATTACCAGTGTTGTTTCGATAGCCAGGCCGTCTTAGTTTGGTATATTTTTCATGAGGTTTTTGCGGTTTGCTTATTTTGACCTGACGGCAAAGTCAGCCACTGCCAAGCTTGAAATGCGTCTTCGCGTCTGTCATTGAACATATTTCTCTGCTTTCTTCTCCGAGTGGCTCTTTGATGGATGGAGAGCAGATCTGATGCGAAGCTCTCTGGGAGCTCAGGGAGGTGAGAGAAGTGGCCAGGAATGCGGTGAAACCAGGGACAGAAACACTGTTCCCACCAGCCTGCTCCCAGCCAGCACTACGCCCCGCTGTGTAGCTAAACACACACGCAGGGTTCAAGATCAGTGCAAATCAAAGTGTTATTTTTCCTCTCGCCCACCCCCTTCCCTCCAATGCCCCTTTACAACTGTGCCACGCGGCGCTCTGTACCGATATCCCAAGCCCCCCTCTGCACGCACAGTCTCCCGTCAGGGAAATAACGTCCCTCTGTACTTTGTTTGAAGAGGTTCGTCCCTCTGGGATTTCCGCCAGACAAAGTAACAACAACTAGCACTTAATGCTGGAGGCTCCCCACCGATGCCAGCTATGCCGTAAAAGATGAGGGAGGGGGAAGTGGACCCTTTCTGACAGGAAGCGGAGCCTCGCTGAGCGGGGAGGATCGAGGGAGGCTCCTTTAAAACTTTAGTGGCTTTTAATTTGCCTTTAACTGCTCTTTCTTTTCTTCCACTGAGAACTGAACTCAAGTGGTGGATGCCGGGCCCCTGTTGCCGTGAGCAGTGGGTTATTTATATGCAGTGTGTCATCGTCTTTCACTTAAATTAATGTCCCTGACAGGGCTCTCTCTCTGTGACAGACACTGTTAATGTTTTCTTACCTGGCAGGTTCCAAGTTATAAGGCTATGGAATGCGTTCCTATGTCTCTCTGCCCTGCTGTCCCGCTGGTAGAATGGGCTCTGAGCCTCTCAGCTCGGCCCTGTGGTGGAAATTTATGTTATGGTGTTCCCTTTCAGAATTGTATGCAACCTAAGTTATGTTGACCGTTTAGAGTAAGATAATATTTGCGTGCATGCACAGGGTTATCATTGTTTAGATGTGCAGTTGGGTGTTCAGTTTTATTGGTATTAAACCACAGTTAGTCCTCTGCTAGACCTTTAACCTTACATATTCAATCTGAGAAAAGCCTGACATACACATACATACAGTACATACATGCATACTGATATACGGATATTTTTGTTGTTGTTTGAATTATATAAACTACAATATACCAGTTAAAGTGTAGGCAGCAGTGCAGGCAATGGCTAGGTACAACAATTAGATGGAAAGGTTAGGTAAATAAAATTGAAAGTTTGGATGTATTATACTTGTATAAATATTAACATTGATGGTATAATATAACCTTAAACAAAGTTTAAATTAATGCAAGATAAACATTCTGTTTTATTTATATATTTGTATTAACATGTTTATTAAAATATATTTTTCTTTATAATCTCTTTTTTAATTTTAATATGAAAAGTATACTTTAATGTTTAAGAGAAGAACAAAATGTATCTAAACTTATGGTTTAATGTTTTTTATCATTTCTGTTCTGCAAAAAACATCCATTTAATTCAATTGTCCGCTTTAGAAACTGTTCATTTGTTCAGCAGTGAGGTACAACCATTCATTTTGACACCTTGTTTCTCAAATTCATGTTGCTGTTAGTGTAGTAACGAAAGGGAGTCAAGAGACACCACACCAAGTTATTTGGAGACCCTATAGCATAAATATTTAGACGTTAGGAAATATTCTATTAGTCGTGAATTAGATCTCATGAGCGTCACTTGGAGATGTATGTTTTTCTTAAACCGATAGCATCAGTGCAAACACATGCAGCCTGACCGGAGCTGTGCACAGTGTACACATCAGTGTAAAACTAGTCCTGCACACACATCCTTTTAAACACGGCAGCAAGAACAAAGAACTCCAGATAAACAACTTAACTTCCTCGTCAATCTAATACCTTACTCCAATTATTATTTAGATATCCTTTGTCTCTCCCCATCTGGTTTGTTTGTATAAAAATGTATGCCAAAATATTTGTCCATGCATGAAAATGAAAGAGGGCTTACATTTGTTAGGGTAGCCATACTAGCAGAAAAATTTCAATATTTTTGATTCAGTTAAGATGGATTTTGAATCATGGAAAATAATATTTTTTTCCTCCACTCACTGAGATTTTCTCATAGACCTACTCTCCGTTTTAATGTAATCAAATGTATTCCAGATCCAACAGTAGTTTTTTGTTGTCGTGTGTGGCTGTTTATACAGGGCATTTGCCTGGTTAAAGAAAAGGCTTAATAGGTCTCAGGTCTCGCTGTTCTGACTCAGTAATACAGGCCACCTCTTTCCCCTTTACTTGTTGTCTCATCTCAAGCCCAATCCCCCGCTACTTTCAAAACAAACAAATACTTGTGATTATGACTGATAGCATCGCAGAGTGCATGCGACATATTTGTTTTTTTGGTCGACTCGAGGCTTTTCATTCTTCTGTGTTGGAACAAATTTTTGCTTAAGTTGTGGGCTAGCCTTATGGTGGGAGGACAGTTTCGCTGACGAGGTCTGTGTTTTATCACAAGAGGTAGTGGTATATTTAGATGTTTATTATGGATAATCAGCTGTAATGACGGAAGCGCATGGCATATGTGTTTAGACTCAGCGCCATCATTAAGGAGCACTGGCCAAACAAAGACCTGGCTTATTGACTTCAGATTGGGACCGGCATTGCCATAAATTGATCCTAACTACATTTCAAAGACGCACACACACACAGACACACACGTGCAAACACTTTTCCTAGGAAGCAACTTCTGAGCAAAACAAGTAAATTTTCCTGTGCCTGCTATAGCTGCACTAAACAATGCCCGAGATGTCGTATGTTGACTAGTTTCCAATCAGGATCAAGGGAGAAACGCATTCTGCGCCCTATCATCTGCTGAGAGGTCAGGTTAAAGGTGATAGGTCACAAATGGCTGCTTGTATCCTCTCATCAGGAGTGCTGTGGCCAGGGCCCCTATCGCTGCCATAAAAGCCGTGACTGCTGACCAGGGCAGCCAAAAATCCAATATCCTATCACCGACCTGTCCCGATCTGCGCCTCGTCACTGTGAGACGTCCCTCCGATCAGGGTCGTTGCTTTTTTAATTCAACTAAAACGGCCATTTCTCAGCCCATAATGATGCCGTTAGTCTCGCTATCACCTTTTGTCTGTGTCCAAGGCATTCCAATGACCTCCTCTAAAACAAAATACTTTTCTCATTTGCTTTGTTTGCCTTTCATTTGATTTCTTATGTGTTAAATGAATGGCATCCGGGTCAATATTATTGACAAGCACATTAACGCATTTTATAAAAGGTCCTTCTTTTACTTACTTTTGTATTTTCTATTGTATCTGTTTTTCTAAAGCGTGCATGGGCTAGTTTACAACCTCACTTCCTGCCATGTTTATTTCAAATTCAGCAAGTGTGTCACTGGTCTGGTCTGGTCTGGTGTATCCTTACAGCCGCAGGCTACCACCGCTCATGGTTAATGTCCTTCAACCGAACGGCCCCGAGGCAACTATCGCACGCTTCCTCTGAAGCTGACATCAGCCGCAAACACTCTAGCCCGGCACTCCCCTTTGCAAACACGGGCTAACCTCCCAGGCCTGGGCTTGTATTCCCTCTGTGCCCTCTCCATTTTGAATGTATTGTAAACACGGTCAGTGCCAATACGGTCTGCCGGGACAGAAAGCACTTCTGAATGGAGTCCCTAAATGTGACGTTGTTGTCTTTTTGTGAAGGGTAGTTTGGTTACAGGGTGACAGTATGCAGGCATCACAGGTTTCTGTTGGTTTTCTGTATGATTAGTTGTGATGGTTTGAAATGTGTGGTGGTTAAGGAAAGGAAGCTGTAGACGCTGTTGGAAAATCTTCACATGTACGCAAATATGCCTGGGCGTGTATTGGAAATATGCGTAAATTGAGCTTCCCGTCCGCCATGTAGCAGCGATATTCTCTTGTTGGTTTATCCAGAGGATAATCTGTATATAAACACACCACTTCCTGTATCAACATTAGAGATGATGAGAGGAGAGCAGATTTGCATCCGTGTTTAA
>JAODVN010148988.1:0-15490 GCA_025434125.1 Chologaster cornuta
GGTAAAAGTCAATTTTTATGGCATGGGTAACTTGCATGTTTGTGAGAAAACAAGTAAAGGCAGAAAGAAATATTTTTCATATTTTTTGAGAAATCCATTTAGATGCTGTCTTTTCCAGGGACATCCAGTATGCAAAATCACATTATGTGTGTGGATAACAAGTGAAATGGTTGCATGAGGAGCATGGGTGCAAGACTGGCCTGTCTGCGGTCCTGACCTGCATTGACCACAAATAAAATGATAATTACATCTATCAAATACATTTGTGACGGGAATAATTTTACGTAAATAATGGACACCACAACTTCACAAAAATTATATTATACAATGGTAAACATTCAACTGCCCTAATGTTTTTGGGCTGTGTTGGTGTCATGAGATTTGAAATAAGTGTATTATTACGAAACAATTACAAGTTAAAATACAAAAATAATGGGTTGTTGTTTATTGATTTGGGAAATAATGAGGAGTTTATTAATCAGGCAACGGTTTAACCGTTTATCTATTTTTACAGGCTGTACAGAAACGGAGAAAGACATAGGTTATGATGTTGGTTTTGTTTCTCGTCTGCCTACAGTACAGTATATGGAAAATGTCCAAGTGCTGTTTTATGAACTAGCAGTAAAATCTTTCCACGAGTAATATGTCTCTGTCTCCTGCCGTCGCTTATTTTGGGTAGCTGTTTCTCCGTCTCAAGGCAGTGGGTCAATATTTGCCTCTAACTTTTGACCTCTGTGTTTACCCAGAATTTTTACTCAATTACTGCCACACAGCTTTAGCTCTGCACCTTGGAACCAAAAGAAGTCAATGTGTATCTTTGAAACTACGATATATAAATATATAGGCTATCATATAGCATATACATAATGACTTTACGTATAAAACGCACGTGCGCTTCTCTTGCAGTGCATTGGCGCATGCCAGGGCATATCGATCTAACTAACTACGTCTAAACAAACTAGGCTATAGTTTCACTAGAACAATGTACAATATTTTTTACAGCCTATATCCTGCATTAAATATATATGCCTATAGGCTACATATTACACGTAGCACCTTTATTACCCGGTAAACAGGTTATTTTGGAGACTGGTATGGAAAACACTAATCTGGGTGCCTTTAAAAGAAAAGTGCATTCTCCAAGAAGTGTCCGTTCACTGAATCATGCTGGCTCGACAACCACACATTCACACACACACACACATGCAAATGCACACACACACACAGACACACGCACACACACATGCACACACACACGCACACACAGACCCAGTCTTTATCATGCATTGGGTACTCAGACTGGTGTTACTACCTTTGCACTGGAAGTGGTAGTAATGCCACTGGGTGTGGCCCTCCCTGTGTGATAAAGCCAGGGTGATAATTCAGATGAAGCAGTGCTCTATCTTGTTTAGACAGTGGTTTCCTCTGCCCAACAGCCAGCAGTGGCAGGTTAACTAGCAGAGACTATCAACAGCAAGGATGTCCTTGGTCTGACCTCCACTTGGATGTCTTCCTCTGGCTCTCTGTTTCCATGTGCTTCACCCTTTTGGCCTTGTTACCATGTGTTTTAGTGGGTTGTTTACCACACAAAATGTAGATATCAAAACGATAGAAAGACTTTCATTGAAAATGACAACATGCTACGTTTACAGCACACTAATATTCCACTAATCTTCTGACTAATCTTCTGACTAAAAATCTGAATTTGATAGATGTAAATGGAATATTCAGTTTGGATTTAACTATTATTTGGGTTTTAGGAGCATAAATACATAATATTTGGAATGTGAGTGTTAAATAGGGTTTTCACTATATTGTATAGCATTGGTCTCTTGCTTGTTTACGGTAAGACATGCCGGAAATAGAAAATAGCATATATAATTATTTATATAATAATATATAATAAGCGGCTCCAGCCATAAAATGTTCCTCTAAAATATTAATGCAGTCTGAAAAGCACAGAGAATCCATTGTAGGCCGTGTAAGTTATATATCTTTAGGACGTGTAACAGCTGTATGCACGTTACTGGAATATTACAGTCATTTTAAGCATACATGTAACCAGCTTAGTAGGAATATTGTTATCTTCAGAGTAATGGCAGAAAACTGAATATTATGCGCATGTCAACATAGTCACTGTCACAGTGTCGGGCGATCGTGACTTGGATTTGATCATCACATCCCTGGACTAACAGTAAGTCTACCCATATACTGCTCTAATAATGTATACACACTTGTATTAACTGGAAGTCCCTTGTGAATATAATTTGAACCAGAATTATAATTGTTCTTTATGTTCAACTGCAATATACAGTAATACAGTGCATATTGCGTTTGCGATTGCGTTAAACATGGTTCAAATATATGTTCTCCTGTGTGGCTCATTGATGTGTTTCTAAAGCTAAATTGCTTGTGGTTTTCGAACAGGGCTAAAGCTCATCATTACAATTGCAACAACAAAGACGTGTTTCTACCTGAGCGGTGAGTGAATTTAATGTCTTTCTATTTGCAAGTGGAGATAAGTTATCAAACAAACAACACACTTGTCAGTCTTCTCTCTGCAGACATCCGTGCCGGTGGATCCGGGTGTGTCTGGTAGCTGCTTAGATAGGAGGCTGCTATTTGGCCTCCCTGTGCTAAACAAATGTTGCTGCTCTTTAGTAGTGAGTGAAGGCAGAACCCTAATGAATACATTACAGTCCCTATTCAGAAAGATACATTATGGTGAAAGTCCTGATACAGAATAATACTGAGTGCTACTACTTCACCATGCCTGGTCAAATAAGTCTGAAATTGTGTATGACAGTCATATTTTCACAGCTTGGAAGTAATAGCAAAATAGCCGTCTTCTCCCCCATCTTTCACCTGAAATGCTCTGGGTGTCATGGAAACAGCCCCCTCCCCTCCACGAGCGCTATTTCCTGGAACCTCACCTGCTATTGGTGGCATTCCCCTCTCAGCCACCCTAATCCCAGGCACCAGAACAGTATAAACACACTGTGGGATAAATGCGATGAAACAGATGATGACTGTTCTCATGCAGTGTAATCCATCTATATGTGTGTGTGTGTGTGTGCCAGCAAACAGTTCATGCAGGCATTAAGGGACTGATGATGGCCTGTGTGCATGAGGCTTACCATAGACACACACGCACCAACGGGCCACCCAAACCTGCAGCGTAAATCTGCTTCCTGTAGCTCTGTTCATGTTATCCTACACTTGTGGAGATTTTATGGGCCATCTTCATGCATACATGTAAACACACGCACGCACATACACACCAACTCAGCCCACCCAAAAGTGATCTAGCAGAATAATCAAAAATATGAATGAGATGAAAGATCTTTAGACCATACATACACCAGATGGATCTCAGCATAGTTATGTGGGGCCAATATAGGTTGTTTGTGTTATTGGGTTCAATTTAATAGTTTGTGATCATTTATATTTGTGGTGCGTGTGTTGTGTTAGTGACAACATTTGATTAGGATAAATAATTAAGCCCATGAAAACGTTATGGAACATCATAAGGTAAATTAAGAGCTGTTTCTGTATAGCCTTTAAATTATTCAACTTCATTAACACAACTCCTGAAGGCCCGCCACTTGTTACAGCGTTTGAATGGTAAAGGTGCTTTTTATTGTCATACACACACATACCAAAATTCATCCTCTGCATTTAACCCATCCTTCAAGGGAACAGTGGGCAGCCACTGTGCAGCGCCCTGGACCAACTCCTGGTAGAGGCCAGTGTCACTGGTCACATGACACTGGCTGGAGAGTGAACCTGACTTGTTTTATATAGTGAGAGAAACCCAAGCAGAAAGGCTGGGACGACTGGGGTTCGATCCAGGGACCTTTTTGCTGTGAGGCCAGTGCTACTGGGCCACCGTGTTGCCCCTAGCGTAACCCTAAGAAAGGCTGTTGGTGTTTTAAGATGCTTGAGGCTTTTAGCATCTGACCTGACCAGGAGACGATCCCAGGACGATGTGAAATAGAAGGATGAACTTCTAATGGATGTTCCCTGTAACACACACACACACAGACTCGCACAGGCACACGTGCACACACATACCCCTCATCTTTTTGTCATTTGCACTAGAGAGCATACAAAAACACAGAAACACATGTAGGCATGCCTGCAGAACCTCCTCTCAATCGCACGCACGCACACACACACACACACAGCCTCTCTGGACTGTCTCATGTGCCGGCCCAAGGGGGTCAGCCATCAGCAGTGGGGATGCAGAGTCCATAGCTGGGCCCTGGGCCTGGCTGAACAACCACGCCTCCAATGGTTTGCAGATGTGGAGCCGCTCGCCTAATACATTCTTTGTGAAGTCAGCAGACATTTGACGATGGGGAGGGTTAGCTGGACCTTAGGGGACTATTTGTGCATGAGTAAGAGCTATAATTGTGTGTGTTTGTAAGTGCGTGTGCACACTGAGGACATGCTTGAAGGACTGTGTGTGTGTGTGTGTGTGTGTGCGTGTTAGAAATGTTTTTAGCAAACCTAAACAGACCATCTAAATGTGGGGTCTGCAAACAATCTTCAACTTTCCCACACAATACAATTTACTTTTCAGTATTTATCTGTGATTGAAGCAATTTAACATTTCAGCCGATTGCCTATTCATTTGCAGTTTTGGTCTGGTGATAAATTACATTGTGAAAAATAATATCAGTGTCCAACAGGAGTACATACTTAGCAGCAACATATTATAACAGTAACTAAAGAGTATATAAGTGGCCAATGTGCTGTCCATACACTTTTGGTTTGGAAATGACAGCAAAATCAATGACTGAAGAAATACGTTTTTTTGTAAACTATTTTGCAATATAACATAATTGAAAAGGTTAGGCCCAATTATGTCAAATAGTACAATATGACATGATTGTACTATTTCAATACTTATTCAATAAAATAAGTAAACAAAGGCATTTACAGTAATGATTTATTAACCTGTTTGGGCCATAAAGTCAGTTCTTCCTGGGGCGTTTGTGATGGTTAAATACCTGATGTCACGGCATCTTCACTGTATTAGATGTGATTTTGCAATGCATGTTGTGGTGTCACAGTATTAGATGTGATTTTGCAATGCATGTTGTGGCATCACAGTATTAGACGTGTTTTTGCAATAAAGTTGCGGGAACAAAAACGAGATTCGGGAGATTCAAAAAAGTTGCAAATTCTTTTCTCTTTTCAATTATAGTTAAGCTATTTAAAGTTTTAGGTCAATTTGACCACACTGTTCAGAGTGTTCAACATAACTTAAAAGGTATACAAAAAAGAAAGGATTAAAATAGCTATAAAATTATTCTTTTAGGTTAACATTTTAAACATTGAATGGTTGAAATAGATTAAACAACAAGACAGCAGAACAAAAAGTGGCTAATATTGACAGATGTAAACAATAGTAGGGCTACGCACTACGCACACATCGTGACACATGGACTAACATGCACATGGAGCTTGGATTACAACACACACAAGGGGAGTGCGATGTCAAAATCTGGCCAGGACGCAATTCCTCCACTACGAATATTGGCCTACTTATTTTTTTTCAATTAGAACTTTGGCGGTCTATCTTAGTAGGTCTATCTTTAGAATTTCACCACGGAATATCCACGTCAAACAAAACACCAACCGTCACATAACAGCCTAGTGTAAGTAGCCTACAGTTGGATTCTTGGCACCACTGTTGTCTTTTCCTTAATCACATGCTCCATCGAAACATACATGCACCTGCCTTTCACCAATATCAGGTTGTGTATATGGGCGTAGAAAGGTTATCAGTGGATGGCTTATGTTCCACCACATGTGGTCTATCCCGCTTTCGTGCAGAACTATGGAAATGTGTAGGCTAATTGTAGGCAAATAGGAGGTGTTCATCTGGAACATCTGCATATTCACAATATAAAACAAGTGACAATGTATTACGTTCTGAAGAAGTTGCAGATAAGTTGGGGTGATTGGTTAAATTTGTGTTATTATTTGAGATCACAACGTCATGAAAACCTGGAAGGACTGAAAAGTTAATAAAGCTGTTATTAAATGTGAATAGCTGTATGACTTATATATATATATATATATATAATAACATGAAAACCTTAGCGATATGATGACTTCACTCAATATTTGCTACATGATAAACAAGACATTGTATTGATTGTAGTATTTACTTTGCATAGTGACATTGTATGCAGGGCTTTAGACTCACTGATACATATACAATACAAGTTTGGTTCCCCAAACCTAAACTGACGCATCTTACACTTGGCCTGTTGCAAACACACACTGTTCAGACATGCTTATTGCACACTTGCAGACTTGCACAGTTTGTGTTTGTGCTCTTCATCACTAGAGAAAGGGAATATCGTGGTTTAAAATAACATGTGTGAACGTGCTATTAGGCATGTGTATACATGCATATGGGGCATGGGTAAGCCTGAGCCTCCTATCTTCTAAACAGACATCGTGTGTGTGTGTGTGTGTGTGGGTCCAGAGCAGCCTTGGTGACTTTAAACATGGGGAAAGAGGGGTGGACAGTGTAAACAAAGGACTGAGCAGAATGGCTTCCCTTCAAACAGTCCCCAGTCAGCCATAGGCCCAGGATCAACTGTGTTTGTGTTTGAGGGCAGAGGTCACAGGGTCATGCACATGTTTGCATGTGTGAGTTCAGCATTGCCTAAACTTCATACAGGGCACGGGAATGAAATGAGAAGACATTGTGTGTCTCCTTGGTTACACTATTCCTATACATTTCACAGCTCTTTAAAATGATGGTATTGACATGATAGATATCAGTCACCTGTAAAAGAACGCCTCACCTCAGAAGGTTTCTGCAGCCATCATTGCGTTGGCTTATGTGTGGGTGGAGACCAGTGCCGAGCACAGTAAAGGTAGAAATATAATAGAATTCATTTTATTTCACTCAGTTCATCTGACTCAGTTCAGTTCAATAGCAGATGACTTACACTGTACTAGGAGCAGCATGATAAATGCTACCGTATGTCCAAAACAATGATATTACCTCTGGAAAAGGCAGGGGTGGGTTGTCTTTAACACCTTGAGGGCTAAACCCCCTTGACATGTTCCACCCATCCTGGTTCAAGAATACTAAATTATGGAATATAAACGGCCAATAAAATGCATATAATAAGATAGGGCAGCTACACACTATAATGTCCTACAGTAGTGGTTAGTCAAACGGTTGAACATGACAAAAATAATATTTTGAAAATATGCAGTCTTGATTGACAGTAATACGTTTCTGTCAGGATGCTTGCATTTTATAATGTGTTTTCTTGTAAGCCTGTGTTGGATGTAATTTTAATGTGTTGTTGACATATGCTTGGACCTTATCTGGAATCCTTTAAGACACGTTTAGTGCACTCATCCAGCCCAAGCCAAGTGCTTTGTGTGCGAGTATGTGGATGTTTATGCATACGCATACATATATGAGTATATAAGTGTTGTGTGCGTTTATTGGGTATGATCTTGAGTGTATTTTCCCAACTGTTGTTATAACATTTGAGTGTGTTCCATTGTGTGTATTATGAGCCTTTTGTGTGTGAGTCCATGTGTGCATGACGGCATTTATATTTTATGTTTACGTGTTTGGCTCTGATTCCATCTCCCAATCCCAAAGCCTCTCCTATACGGGTGCGTCAGGTCCAGAGAGGGACACAGGAAATTGCAGTAGAATTCATAGTTTATTACAAAGAGCCAGTTCAAATACAGAGCCAGATAAACAAATCTGTATATGTGAGTGAAATCCATCACAGAGCATACATTATGCCTTCTCTTTTTGTTCTGTAATCCCATCACACAGCACTACCAATATGACCTCATGAATCACTAGTCTCGGCTTGAGAGGCAGTAAGATAGCTCAGCTTCTAGAGCTTTGATCATACAAGACACAGCGACATTTGAGTTACACCTGAATATTTCACAATATTTCATGTAGTGGGAGACAAGCATCACCGTATGCTACTTTATATGCATTATATATATATACACATTGCAAGGGCAGACAGCGAAAGTTCTGGATTCTGATTTGAATAAAATCTCCATCATTCTCAGCCTGTTTCTCACAATCTCATCGCTGCCCAACAAGACCACAGTAATCAAACTGTTCACCGTAATCCCTGAGCTGTGTGGGGCACAAAGGGCTTTTCTTTTCCACGGTTCTACAACAGGGAAAGTACCATCACAGACGGGGGTAGAGGCTCTTACTGTAAATCACATTTGTGGTCTAATAAGCTTTAGAAATGTTTGAAATGGGCAGTACTCAAACACGCTCTTTCCACTTCAAATGAATAGCGCCAGAGGGCTCACCACTTGCCAGATTTTAAGGGCTTTACTGTTTAATGGTGTAAATAGTGATCGTACGTGGAAGATTTGAGCATTTGTGTGTGTGTGAACATAGAATATTTGGTGCACAGCCTACATTTTAGTTAGTCAAGCAGCATGCTAGTCAGAAATGCAGTCTGGCTGTGCTCAATGTAAATATACAAAACGCATGGTTAATTACAGTTAAGTAAAGCCATGGGTCAAGTATACCATGTATTGCTTTAACATGTTCCACTGTTTTCATCAAATGAAGTGAAGATAAGTTGTTGATATCCTCTGATGTCTCATAGCACCTGTGTAACTGAGTGCAGACAGATTGAGTCGGTTGCCAGAAGACGCCCAAAACAGCCAACTGCAGCTGATGTTTATAGAGCGCCTCGCTCACTACAACGCACGACTATGAAACAAAATGTTGTTTTCTTTTCACAAATCCTGCTGGACGTGCCTATACGTGCGTTGCAGTACATTTGTCCTGCTTGTGCACATTGGTTGTCCTTGCTTGACTAGAGAGTGTTAACAATGAACTTGCGCTGACTTGAGGTCAGTGGGTTTCATTGTGGCATGTACATGTATTGAGAGACATTTAGAGGCTTGAAATTAGCATTGCTCAGATGGAGGATTTCAACATGATTGGAGGCTGTTCAGGTATAGACACTGCTCTTCTTACTCTATAAAAGCAGGTTTTACCTGTATCATTCTCACTGTATAGTACACGCACACGCACACACATGTCCATGTGCACGCACGCACGTGCACACATGCACACAGACACCTAGTTTAATATAGTCTGAAATGAATCTTCTAGGCATAGACTGTATTTACAACACTATTATCTCAGCAAGCATCAGGCTAGTCCAATGCTTTGGGTGTTTGAATCCCAGCCAGAGTCATGGTTTTGAGCCACTGCATCGGCATGCAAGGTACCTAACCCATATCTGCTTTTTGAAATTGCACTGACTGGAAAAAGCGTGGATGGTATTGAATGACTGAAAGCATTTTGTCTCACACGCTCAAGCTCACACTGATCATGTCATGTGCTGTAGGTGCAATGGGGAAATTAATGAGGATTCTTCGTCACCATATGGCATCGCTCAAACTTCTGCTCTCTTTACTCTCTGTCTCTTACTCTTTGTATCTCTTGTGTGTGCACCTTTGTCACCTTCAGCGCTCACACACACACACGCACGTGCACACACGCGCACACACACGCACACACACGCACACACACGCACAGCCTTGTGGCAGGTGAGGTATTTTTAGAGGCTGGTATTGTTCTGTGCAGTGAAGCTTTGGGAGGCCTAATGACAAACAGCTATAAGCCTCTCCATGATATTTCCTGTTTACACTGCTTTACACAATAACAACCCAGCTGATGCATTGTGTGTGTGTGAGTCCTTGCCGGCTTGTTTGAATGTGTCTGCATGCCTGATTTGTCACCTATTCCATAATGTTAATGCCAGTCAAATATTATTCTGCAGACAGTGAGACAAGAATATATAGAATATATGCGGCCAGGTTTTTTTCTACTGTAACTCAATGTGCACTGAATGTGAAAGCATAACAGAGAAATATTGCAGAAATAACATTTAGATATTATTTGAATCGGTATAAAAATAAATTGCATATAAAAAAGTGGTGAGCTGTTGTGTGTCCATCATTGAACAATGTCAATGTACTATAGTCAGATATTGTAAGATAATTGTAATATACAGTAATACACTTTATGGCAAATTCACCAAATATCGCCTTACATTTTGCCATCTTATTGTTCTCTGTGTGCTTAAGAAATAATGCAGTACTTCAACACAACCCTGGCATCATAAATATGAGCATAAAAAAGTGTTGAACACTGCGCACAACAACAGTGTTCTTGGTTTCGCAATATGTTTAAATGTGTCAGGGCAGAGCTTCTGAGGGAGGTTGTTTTGATTTGAACTTAACATTAGCACGCGTTCTCTAGAATGACTAACCCTGCCTTTATCACAATATATGCAGACTGTGTAGGACAGGACCAGCCATCACAAGCTTTTCACTAAAAGCTTACATGACTCTTACTGTTACATGCCTTAACTGTGTCAAATGTCTCTCCCAGGCAATGCTTTCCAGACAATAGAACGTTTATTCATGGAGGTGAATTTGATCCGCTTGGACAGAACATATGCTAGGTTGAAAGATGACTTTTTTTTATGTTTCGAGCCAGACCATTTCAGAGTGGAAAAAGGAAGTCAAAATCACAGAATGTGAATCTCTCCTCTCCTCTCAGCTCTAGAGCTGACTCCAGTTGGTTTTTATAAAACAAGAAAGTATTTGTCACGTGCCCATCAACATGTGCATGTGGAAGAACTTTAAATGTCATTGCAACATTCTGCCACAATGTCTTTATACCGTCAAAGTGGAAATGAAAAATCCATTGTCCATTCATGCAAGTTCTCTGAGATGTAATAGGGAGTAGCCATCAGTCTGCGTCAGGTGAGTGCTGATAGAGGCTACGCGCACACGTCTACGTGTGTGTGTGTGTGTGTGTGTGTGCGTGCTGTTCTGACTGTGTTTGCGCTTACACTGCATTTAGGTGTATTGATCTGTTGCAAATGTCTTCCAGGTGGAAGAACCAGCCATAATGGAAATTCAGGTGGCAGTAACAGACGAGTGCAAAGGGGGGAGCAATGTGTAGATCAGGGTGACCAGTGATGCCCTTTGCTTCCTCTACATCTGTTCCAATGCAACTAATCACATATCTGCTCCACCCTGCCTTCTGTCACTGTGATGGAAATGTTCATATCTGCAAATATTATATGTAGAGTTTAAATGTCATTAAATTGAGTGGTGTTACATAAAGGGTAAAAGGTAAAAGTGTTTTATCCTGCTCAAGTGCTTAAATGGCATGTCCAGTCCAATCCACATCATTCAAGAGGGCTTGATTTCAGACGTTGCTGTAATAGCTGAGTCAACATTGAGTCAACATCAAGATATTGCAGCTTGTGAATTATGAATGCTTCATAAGCTTTAAAATCCACTATGACTCAATCTTGCACAGTTTAACAGCATTATTATAACATGGGTTCCATCTAAGATTAGTTTGGTCAAACCAGACAATTTCAGTGTCCAGATGCAGGATAGCCTCTCGGCCTCCTTTGTCCATAAGCACTACGTCAAATAAGCAACTCTGTGATGAACGTCTGATACAGACAGCCTAGCAGTGGCTGACGCCCAGCCACACCATATGCGTTGCCCTTACATTGTGTCCATAAGATAATCCTCTCTGACTGAGTTACATTTGAATTTGTGTTTTTTTCCTGCTCAGGGTAAAACGACTTGTCTCTCATTGCATGTGGTGTGTACAGTAATACTACACTGTGTACAGATATTAATGAATGTCACATTTGTAGCGCTGCAATGTGCTCTGTCATCGTAGCCATTCCACACACCCTCACTAATACCTCATAGTCTGTTACTGATACAAAGTAGTTAAACCAGCACTGGAATGACATTTTGGATGTCAGGTCAGTGCAGAATAAGTCCTATTTGTATGCTTTAGAAGTGGTGTGTATGGTGTGATGGATACCTACAACAGTCTTACTGTAACAAAGACTCAATATTGTGGGCCATATAGCAAACGCATATTCAGCCAGCCTTTACTTTTGTAAAGTCTGGTAAACAGCTTCGGCTAACTCCATCAAGACCCACCTGATTGATAAGAGAGGCATTTTGATATGACGACCATTACTACCAAGTACATAACTCACTGACCAAATCAGACAAAATATATTTTTAGTTTGCATGTCTTATGAAAGTGTTATAAATAAGTATGGTAAAATTGGAAAAGTGACAATGCTAACAGCCAATGAAAATCTCCTACTCCACTTCCTGCTAGTGTGGACATGCTTACAGGGGTTTAGCACAAGTTGCTCCTGTGACGTACAACACATGAACGGAAGGCTCAGTGTAACACAAGCACACTTAAAGTATGCATGTACTCCCATGCGAGAACACGAAGCGCGTTCTCGAAAGTCATGAGCGAGTGTGAGCGCCGGCCGTCGGTAGAAAAACACAGGCTAGCAGACCGAACGGAATCCCACAGAATGCTGCAAACCCAGGTACAATGCTGTTTCCTCAGAACAATGTTCTACAATATAAAGTGAAAAATAGCTGAAGTAAGGTTACGTACATCTCCAAAAGTTTACAAGCCAACTCTGCATCCATTTTAAGCCCCAATAACAAACGTCCCTCCATTCCGCAAATGCGCTATATTTATCCTTCTTTTCGCAAAACGTCTAGCATATTCACGTTTGAAATTCAGGCCTTCAGCAGATAAAGCTTTTAATTTCTTTGTCTTGAGGTGTTTGTGTTGGAGTCTGTGTTGTGCTTGGAGCGGGTCGTTTCTTAGTATTT
Source organism: Chologaster cornuta (assembly GCA_025434125.1). Lineage (NCBI taxonomy): Eukaryota > Metazoa > Chordata > Actinopteri > Percopsiformes > Amblyopsidae > Chologaster > Chologaster cornuta. The sequence continues at coordinate 12,745 of JAODVN010148988.1, forward strand.
GTGGTCTGCATTTTGGCCACGCTGTTGATCTGTGCCTAGTGCAGAAACACCCAGGTGAGGAGGCAATATGTGACCCGTGAGCGAGCACGGTTTACGCAGACTATTGGTTTTTGCGGAAAACACCTACCCGTGTCAAAAACAACGCTATGCACCTTTAATACGCAAAAAGGCTCACACACAAACAGGCACATGCACAAGCAGGCATGCATGTGCATGCATGTGCTACACACGCACCTCGCTATTGCCAGTGGGGGAGTTGGCACACCTGGTATTATAGGCAGCTGTAACCCACACCTTTCCTCTGAATAGCTGTTTCAGTAGTGTGTGTGTGTGTGTGTGTGTGTGTGTGTGTGTTCACTTCATGCATCTTTTGACCCCCTCCCTTCAGAAAAAGGCCCTCCAGTCTGTTGAGAGACTGGGTGTAGCCATGGATGTGTGTGCATGTGTGTGTGCGCCTATAAGTGTGTCTGTTTGCAAACCTGTCTGCCTGTGTTTGCACTAGTGTGGCTTTTCTGTCACCCAAGTGTGTGTGTGTGTGTGTGTTTCTAGTGATGCCTGCATGTACGTTAATGTGTCTTTATGTAGGTCGGTAGGTAATGTGTGTGTGTGTGTGTGTGTGTGTGTGTGTCACAAGGGATGGAAAGCATGGCTGTTTGATGGAGCTGCTAGCAACCCAGAGCACAGCTGGTTGTGCTTAGCCTGTGTTTGTCTTGCACTGTACGTGGTCCCTGCTTGGGGAAACACACACACACACGCACACAGCGGCAGTGAGACAGGCAGGAAGGGGATGGAGAAACACACACAGGTGGGATAGACTAAGCATTCAGATCTGCATGGCATACTGATGGCAGATACAGTATTAAAGCTACTGTATAGTCAGCAATTGCAAGCAAATTGCATGCTAATGCACTTGTTGTCAAATTCACCAAATATCTCTGTTTCGTTATCTTACCATTTTGTGTGCATGATGAAAAAGATGGTACACAGCCCTGGCTTTGTACATGGGAACATAAACAAAGTGAAGAACACTGCTGACAACAGCAATGCCCATTTTGCAATGTGTTTCCAATGTCTGGGGCGGAGCTTCAGAAGGACTGTTTTAATTTGAACTCAAGTTAGCAAGCGTTCTGGAGAATGACCTGCCTTAAAGTCAGCATCTTAAGCAGGCTGGAAGAGACAGAAGGGCAGACAGACAGACATACAGACAGACAGACAGACAGGTTCACGAGTTGTAGAAATGTATATTGAGTTTCCCCACAAACAAACCACAAGTACAGAATGTTCTTGACCAAGCGCCAGTGAGGGCTTGGACCCTCTCTCTCTCTCTTCCTCTATGCGAGAGATAAATAGCGGAATGAAGGAAACATCCAGAAGCCAGATTCCTCAGCGGCCTGAATGCCATTCACACCGATTCACAACGCTGTGTGTGTGTGGGCACGCATGTGTGTGTGTGTGTGCGTGTGTGTTTGAGGAGGAGACGTTCAAACGTGTTACTTCTTCTCAGGTGTAAAAATCTTGTGTGTCAAATAAACTTTGTTTTGCCACAGTTTTTGGCTCAGGGTTAGAAGCAGAAACACTCACACACACACGCACATGCACACGCACACACACACGCACACACACACACGCACACAGACACATGGCGGGGATGTGGATGTTATGTTAGCATGAATGGATATTTCAATCACTGTGGATTAGTAACACGAGTGCACAATGTTAGTATTTTCTGTAACAAAAGATTCATATTTATTTGAAACAAGTTCTTATCTGGCTCTGTTGAGACCTCTGGCATACTGACCACACATAACAGCTGAATCTGAAACTACACTAATACAAAATGCTGCTGGCTAGACGTGTATGGCAATGCTTATTAAAGATGTATAGATTTACTGTAATGTTTACTTTTGGTATACAGTATGAAGGTTTAGTAATGAGACCTAGTTTTAACACTTTATACTCACACACACACAAACATGCACACACACACGCACACACACAGTGATTTTACACATTTACCACAACCGTTGAACTATATCCTCATAACTGTGCGTGTGTGTGTGCGTGTGGTCCCCAGGGCCTCTGACATGAGAGGTAAGAAGGTGAAAGATGAGATAGTAAGCCCTCAGTTAAAAGTAAGACCATACTATCTTTCTGATCAGTTTAGTCTGACCTGCGGATGCAGTTTATGAAGTTGCCTGTTGTTTCGCCTGATTGCTTGTAATAATTCCACCCTGCAGGTCAACAGTAAAGATGCTTATCCTCACAGTGTGTGTGTGTGTGTGTGTGTGTGCGTGCTGAGACATGCTTGTATGGTAGATGCATATAGCACATGTTCATACATGCTTAAAATATGTTAGCATTCACACACACACACACTGATTAATGACCAAGCTAATGTGGCTGTGTTAAGCTGAGTAGGCCCAGACAGGTCATTGGCTTCTGACATCCATCTATCAACACCTTCCACTGGGGCATAATCCTAGCTGCTAAATCAAACATAATGTTACTGTTAATGTGTGTGTGTCTGTGTGTGCATATGTGCCCTAACCTGCATAAATATATGAGTTTTGAAAGGTGCCTAATATAAGAAGCCCTGTAGGCCATAATTCATATTTGTTTTTAATCTTAACTTCACAGTCATAGTCAGCACTATATACACTACCATACTATCACACATACTGTACACTACCATACTATCACACATACACTACTATACTATCACACATACACTACTATACTATCACAC
>JAODVN010149093.1:0-15474 GCA_025434125.1 Chologaster cornuta
CAGGTGTGTTGGAGCAGGGAGACATCTAAAACATGCACGATAGTGGCCCTCCAGGACCGGAGTTGAATAGCCTTGGCGTATAGCATAACGAGGAACAGAGCATTCGCGCTACAGAATCCCAGCTGCTACGGTAGCCGGGACATACCAAACTGCATATTGTCTCGTGTTTTCAGGCGCATCAATGCGGGGGAATAGAACGGTGGCATGTGTATTCTCACAATACGGGGCACAAAAGAAATGCCCCAATGACAGTACCCCGATAAAAATAAATACATTGTCAAGTTTTAGATTTGAGAAGAAAACTGATAATGTAGGCTAAAATATAATGCACAGTTTCAGTGCTTATACAATGAACATTTGTATGATAGCTATGCCTAGGATAGAACAAAGTCAAATATTAGTAGCAGATGCAATGAAAAGAAAAAAGCCCTGATCAATTTCCACCCATACCACATTGAAAATTTAAGAACAATTCTATTATGCTTTAATGGTATTTAAACTGATACTCAACCACAGCAATAGCTAATAATAACCTACAAAATATAGTTGTCTTATCTAATGACATGATGGTGCTAAATGTTAAGACATAGGCTTATGTCTATTATTAATTAGGGTAGGTTTTATCAAATATAAATGAGACAACTTTCTATATACATTTAAGATGTGTTACAGCAATTACAGTTATGTAAATTCACACCAAGGTCTGGTGTTCAGCCAAACAAAGTGTATTTCGATATAATTTGTTTAGATTACATTATTGGTGGTAATTTGACCACATATACATTGATAAATGAGGGCCTAGTATCTGTCATTATGTAAATAACATTACCAATGAAGCTTCAAATATGTAGCATTAACCTTCTGACTGTTTTGCAGGTACAACAGACTAGCAAGAGAATGGACGCAGAAGTATGCAATGTGAGCATGCAAGTCAGATCAAAATACTAAAGAAGACAAGAAACACACATTTGATATTTAAGGCAAAGCCAATAAGCAAGTGGGGGCAGGGGGCGGGGACTACACGACACAACACACCATCTGTTGGAAAAGGAAGCGACCCACCAAGGTACAGCGCCACCTGGCTTCCATGTGCTGAGCTGCTACCACATGCTCTCCTTTGTAACTTGTATGGATCTGCTGAGCAGGGCCAGTAGGACTCCTGAAGCACTCCTATACGGAATACTGGAGCCTCCTCACAATTCATACCACCACATTCGGACTTGTAACTGTTAACTACTGCTGTTTTGCTATTTTGATCAGTGTTACTACTCACACATCGTCATATCACTATTTATGTCATATTGTTTTACTTGATAGCAAATTATGATGTTGATTAAGGTCAGTCTCTTTCTAGAGGTACTGTGTCACTGGATGTCTTGTTTTACTATATTTCTGTTCATTCAGTGCCCTGAATATTTTTTTTTTATGGTAGATGTGCAATTGAGGGTAGAATGTTTTTGTGCAGCACATAATAGTGCATGGCCATTAAGAGTTGCTTATGTTGCTCACAGCAGACAGTGTATCTACCCCTGAATCAATGTGAAATAATGAATTGAAGTAAATAAGTAATGCATTTTAAAATACTTTTAAGGGTTTTGAGGTGAATGACTAGCTGCTGCAAGAGCTATTTTTCCTGCATCTTAGGTGCAACCTGTCTGGTTTATTTGGCAAAAGGCATAGATGATTGTTCTTTATCATTTTTCTTGACATATCATTCAGGTCTATCCTTTCCAACATCAAGTTGTAGCTAATATCATAGCACACAAAATGCCACTGTTGTGTGAGGTGTTATTGTAAGGTTATGAACATAGCTACTTCCTGGCATGCAGTTAAGCTGTGTGTCAATTCCTCAGTATAGCTGCTCAGGTATCTAGCCAAATCATCCGCCTTTTAAAGAGCTGCTGCAGTGACCCGAAATGAGTAAATAAAAGTTACTAGTATTTGATATAGGAATTATAGTCCCCACGTAATGTCAAATTAAGATAGAGCAGTACTTGGTTACTTGAAATTGTAAATGCTACTTACTTTATGCACATACCATAGGTGTATAAATCCTCAGATGCACAATGTGCTGTGCCAGAAGCACTATTTTACCTAAAGGGATTTCTCAAGCTCCCTGACACTATCAGTTTATAATATTGTTTTTGAACAACACTTGGGTCTGAATGTTTTAAACCAGCTTTTAAGATGAACAGTTTATCAACCAGATAAGAGTAGACTTGAGTAAATGAATAGCTCTTTAAATCTGTGGGATGTTGTCATACATTTCATAGTTAACCATGAACTGTTAAGTACAATAGTACACTGCAGAAGACATAAATTATTTAGCATTTTGACTTACTGCTCATATCCATTCTACTTTAAAGCCTGCACATTGTTTGCTTTGGTATTCATATTTTACACTGAGCGTACAGTCTGGCTGATACTGTATCTGTGATATTTTCTTTTTATTGAATTTGTTGGTTCACCAGAAAAATGATTGTATCATGTAATATTCTTATTCATTGTGGCTGCTGATGAACAAGTTAGATTTTTTTTTTCTCCTAAAATAATCTTAACTTTCTGATGTTGCCAATTTTAAAGGGAGCTGACTAAGTTTTGTCAGAATGAGTATGGAAGATACAGAAAGCAGTTTTGTGTGAGGGCAGAATATCTGATATTTAATTGAATTGATTCATTCTGAAGGCTCACTTAGAAAAAATATATAATGCCTAAATCCATTAGGATTTAGGCGCTTTATAATAAACTCAAATAGCAGAAATAACATAATTATGTATGCCTCAAAATATGAAGCATGTTGAAAGTCTTTGAGAAAACATCTGCAGTAAAAAAAAAATTATGCAGCAACATCATTGCTAAAAATTACGTGTGTATTATTAGTCCACATTTATTTTTAAATGAAGAGTCAGTAACTTGTTTGGCTGTTTATTTATTTGTAAGTATTGTATCTTCCAGTAGTACATTTGTGTGCGGCCTTTTTGCAGCCAACCTGGGATGCGTTTTGCTTGCTAAATTGAGTTTGTTTGGTGTTTTCTCAGAGGTCATATAGGCAGCTTGGCATGCTTTGCACTCAAGAACCTTTTCAGCCATTTGCCAGATATCAGGGATTTTGTTACAATTCATCTGCCTAAAACCTCGGACTGAAATCTTAGCCTTAACCCCCATTTTATATATAGATAATATATTATGTAGGTAAAGATTGTGTGATATGTAAATTTGATGTCGCGGTTGTTTCCTCCTATTATTTCATCTGTTGCAATTAATATGAAAATTGACATGGTAATAGTGATTTGAGATATAGCCCACGATTCTCTGAATTGCGGGACCAGGCTCCTAACATTAAGAATACATCCTATAATCTGAAATAAATGTGCTTGATCTGGCAGGAACAACCACCCCTTACATAGACGAATTATGAAAAATAACAAATGAATAAAGATCATTTTGTTTTACAGAAGTGTATTGATCTTTTTTTGGTCATAATTATAAATTCCTAGTGTTATCATTCTTGTTAATTTAGTTGCCATGGTCCCAGTTTATTCCTCCTCGCTACATAATATTGTACCATGCTAGCTAGTGCAGGTTCTGTTTGTAGACGGCGTGCTACTGTCATTAGAGGAATGTGGCAAACACAACCTGTCGAATTTATTTCCATTCATAAACAATGATTTAACATACTGCCGTAGCTCCGCCTAGGCCTGGCACACAGAGCCACTGGGGCGCAGTGCTGTGAAGTGTACCGGTAGAGGATAACTATTGGATTGTCATATGAGCTTCCTGCATAGTTGCGATCTCGAAAAGAATCATAGCCACTCCTCCAAATAGAAAGGAAGGGCGCCTCCCGGATAGCTAGCTGTTTTCAATATAACAATGGCAGTTAACCTGAGTAAAAATGGTCCTGCTTTGACAGCTGCTTATAATGAGGTGGTAGATGAAAAATCCAACACAAACTGGTAAGGAGAAATATTAGTACATTGGTCTTGCATTTAATTAGCTAAGACGCATAACATGCTAGCAGCAACTCAGTAACGTTATTTTACCACTACGGTATCGTTGGTTGAATATAATAGTAATAATATATTGCCTTACTCAACGTCAATGCTAGGTGACTAACATTGTTTGTTAAATCTGTCTAACATTCTTGTAATTTCTCAGATATCGGATCATTTAGTTTAGCTAGCTGGACGGTGATTTTAGTTAACTACGTACGGTACCTATAGTAGGTAACTACCCCAATCACGGAAGTTTAATGACGGGAGGTACGGCACCGTACGTACTGTGTACGGGAAGCATATTACTGTAACTACAGTACCACGGTACAGCGTTACAGGTAACGCCGTGATTACGGTCTACCGTAATCTACTGTTTTGGCCCTTTTCCTCTCTTTTATTAATACTAATGTCTCGACATTTAGTTGGTGATATACCTGCTTATTAAGGAATAGTTGAACTAAACGGATAAAGCAATATTATCTAGCTATATAATTGTCCGATGAGATGAAACCTGTTGGTGTTTTTAATTACTTCAAAGGCGACCTGATTTCATGTCCCAAGGCAGTTGACTGAGAGGGTGGAGTGGGGTGGGGGTGCTTCGCTTGTTCTTGTTCATTTATGGGTGTTGGTTTCATGTCTACGAAACTTTCACAGCAGAAGTAAGAAAGCATAAACAAAAGTAATTGCATGGTAGCTGTACAGTCTCTTAATTTATAACAAATGTTTGCATTTTGTGAAACGTAACTTGTAAGGTTTACATACGTGTACTTGCTTGTGTCAAGTCATGGCCTGGTGACTTGATCGCAAATAGTTTTTCTTTAAATGTATTTTGAATCTAATATACCATTGTTAATAATGGCAAGAATGCATAAAAAAATATGATATTCCACCTATTACATTTTTGGGAGAAGAAAGTGACAACCCAAATGTAACTATCCAAATGTCAAAGTTAACCTTACTTCTTGTTGTAGAATATTCTTAAACGTGTGATTCCTATTGACAGGGTTTTGTTCACTTATGAGGGAAACAGTAATGATGTCCGTTTGGCAGAGAAGGGTGGTAAGTACAATTAGTTATTTGTTAAGTACTGTAACTTCCCTAAATCAATTTAACAGGGTTGGGTAGTTTTTATTTAATCGATTTTAATCAAACATTGCTAGCTACCAGTCTAATGTGTACAGGTTAGGCAATGTTTTGATGACCTAAATATACTTATTTATTAGTAGTGGTCTGAATTGAGAAGTTCTACAGCTAGCCATTTTACTTTTTAACAATGTTTGTCTTTGAGTTGGAGGATTGGAGGAGATGGTGGAAGAACTCAACAGTGGAAGAGTGATGTACGCTTTCTGCCGAGTCCAGGATCCAAATTCTGGCCTTCCTAAATATGTTCTTATCAACTGGGTGCGTTCGTAACCACCTCACATGCATCACTTTCTCTGTGAGTATAATCTTTAAATATTTGTAAGACAAAGACTAACTCATTAGGTTTTTTCCAGACTGGGGAAGGAGTAAAAGATGCCAGGAAAGGACTTTGTGCAAACCATGTCAGCGCTATGGCAAATTTTCTTAAGGTGAATATGAATTGCTGTCTACATTCAGACATTAATGTTTTCAGATTGTGAACAATGAATTATAGTTCTGTGTTGTGAATAATCCAATGACTATGTTACCTCACTCTGCTTGTAACACCTATCTATTATAAAGGGATACATGTTAGCACTTGAAGTATCAGGTCTGGTCAGTCTTTATTTCTCACATATTTTACCAGGCACGTCAGGTTCTTGCCAGGTTTGAGATGAATTTACTAATTTATACAAATAAGCAACTTGTAGCTCATTCAAATCTGTTGCTGGTTGCAGCTTGTACCTTTACGTCTGTTGGATGCGTTGTTATTTACAGAGAAACACAAGTATGCCTACATTTAGGCTTGAATTTGTTAAATGCATTAACAACTATACCTGTGTTATTTCCTTAGCTCCTGACTCAACATTGTAGCAAAAACGTTTTGTTCATATCTCTCTTCTTTTAATCACAATCCAGCAAGCTGTTTAGTGTTCAATATACCCTTTAGTATCAAATGAGTCAGCAGCACTATCTAGACTAGAGCTCTATGACATCTGATATGCAAAGCGATGCGCAGCGTATGGACACCGCCTAGAAAAATGGTAAAATAAATATCGGGCTGTAATAGGGTTCTGACTTCAGAAAGCCATACACGTGCAGGTTTGGGCTTGGACAGAATGGTTTCTGGCGCGGTCAGGTTCAAGTTTTCATGCCCGATTAAAGCTTGACGTGTGGCTAATTTTCTTTTTTAAACTGTTGAATAATGGAAATATTCACCCCCTGTATGGTTGTCATGAATGGGGAGACTAGCGTGTGTGTGTGAGAGAGATAGAGATAGATATGTCTTCTGAATTATGGGACCTTAGTTTGAATGAAATGTGTAGAATATGCGACTTTCATACTTTGTAAACATTTCTTCTAAATAGACAAACATAATGTGTATTTTGTGTCACAATTTCAAACTGGATCAGAAGATGATTAGGTTCTTGTCATTGACTACAATACATATAGTTTTTTTTTTTTAGAACTAAGTCCCATAATATGGAAGTGACTGCGCTACGTTCACAATGCAGTCCTTAGTGCTCCAATCCGATTACAATTGTTTTGCTTTTCACGTTACCTGTTTTAAATGTGGCCCATATCAGATTCTAGTGTGAACTGGTCACAGTTCTTATGTTCGGCAATTTTCGTACCTACCCTCACATATGGTCATGAAGGGTGTGGGTCATGACCGAAAGAACGAGATCACAATTGTAAGCAGCAGAAATGGGTTTTCTCAGAAACTTTCTCAGGCTGGCGGCTCCCTTAGAGATAGGGTGAGGAACTCGAGGTAGCTGCTTCTCCTTCGTGTCAGGAGCCAGTTGAGGTGGTTCGGGCATCTGGTAAGGATGCCCCATGGGTGCCTCCCTTGGGAGGTGTTCCAGGCACGTCCAGCTGGGAGAAGGCCTTGGGGAAGACCCAGGACCAGGTGGAGAGATCATATCTCCTCATTAGTCTGGGAAATCTTAGTCAGAATCGGATAATGTGGCAAAGAGCTGTTTGTGGCCCCCTGCTGGAGCTGCTGCCCTTGTGACCCAACTACAGATAAGCAGATGCAACATATCTAAACCTCGTTTGCAGTGACCAAATGCTCATTAACAGGACGATGATCCACTCTGCGTAGTATTGTGTGCAATGGTCTTAACACCTCGCTCACTGTCCAGCCAGTGGCTATCTCCATCTTCCATATTTACTGTATGTTCATTAGGACCAACTTCTCCCGTGCAGAACAGTAACAAATGACGACCAATAATGGCCATGAGAGTGAGCCTGATTATGCTAGCAAGCGAGGGCAAGTCACACAGTGAGTGAATGTGTAGACGTCAAAGTCACATTAATTCTGATTTCACTATTTAGAGATCGCATTCAAAATAATCATGTGTTCGATTTATTACCACATATAAAAGTTGCCCAAAGCTGATTAGAAAATATCAGATTTTGTATTATTTGTGCTGTTTACACTGCTCTGAAAATATCTGATCTGAGTCACGGGTGGATTTGGGCCAGATTTGTTTGCCGTCTGAACATAGCCTTAGGCTCTCTAAAGAGAGCAGCGAGACTCAAGTGGACATCTGAGGAATTGCAGATTCTGGCACTTGGTTGTAGCAGTATTCATTTCCCAGCACTGGAGGTTCCCGCTTGGTGGGGACATACACTGCCAAGACAAAAACAGTAAGCAATGGAATCTTAACCTGACTTTTGCTGTTGCAGGGGGCCCATGTCACCATAAATGCTAGAGCAGATGAGGATGTGGAGCCAGAGGTGATCATGCAGAAGGTGGGGAAGGCGTCGGGAGCTAACTACAGCTTTCACAAAGAATCCAGTCGCTTCCGGGACGCTGGTCCTCAGGGTCCGGTGGTACGTTGGTACACAGCACTGTACATTCAAGTCACTTTAACTTGCAGTGTTGGTTCTTTTCCAGCCTATGTTAAGCTCTCTTGTAGGCTGGGCATGCTACACTTAAAAGCAGAGTTAACCAGTCTTGCTAACTTCGCTCTGTGGTCCTCACACATAGAAATGCATGGTGAAGCAAGGCGTAGTACTACAGCTTTGTTGATGTGATCCGTGTTCACCACTTTGTTACTATTTACGGAGCCCTGGCTGTAGAAGTATCAGAACATTTTTCAACATGCATAGTGAACTGCAAGATAGGGAAATGCGAGGAGCTAGTTGTTGAATTTGACAATAAGTGTATTTGCTTGCTTTTAGCTTGCAAAGCTTGACTATACCTTTTTAATCAACTCAATATAGTTTACTGAGTAATTTGGGGTGCATGTGTATCACATTCCGTATTTCTGTGTTGTTGAATACCTCTTACGACTTGTGTTCTTATCTTATGATTCCAGCATAGTGGCATGTACAATAACACAGCTCCTCCAGACCTGGCTTGACTTGTCTCATTAGGACTACTGCACTGCTGCTAGATGTCAAATCAGTACATTAAGCCGTCTGGCTGCATGTGTTGCACAACACAGCACATATCCGTCATGTTGTCGGCAGCCATGTTGTTTCAACACCAGTAACCCACTATAGATGTGGTTTGACCCAGTTGATCGTACGATGATGTACTCTCTTGCCTTATAGGGCTCGGTGTACCAGAAGACCAACGCAATGTCTGAGATCAAAAGGACCAATAAAGACAACTTCTGGGCCCAGGCGGAGGTAGGAGATTTGTCCATTCATACTGACCGGCGTAGAGACTCTTTATGCCTCATCCTATTTAAAGTAGCCGCTCTAGAAGGCCAGTGGCAGAAACCTGTAACTCACCTGAGATTGATGAAGCCGTGTGCTAAACAACGCTGGTATCTGCTCTACGAACGTGTGTGTGCGTGTGTGTGCGTGTGTGTGTGCGTGTGTGTGTGCGTGTGTGTGTGCGCGTGTGTGTGCGTGTGTGTGTCTTTTCACAGAAAGATGAGGAGAAGCGACGGCAGGAGGAGAGGCATAAGGTGGAGGAGGAACGGCAACATTTGGATAAAGAGAGGAAAGCCAGGGAGGCCAAAGAGGCGGCGCTGAGGGAGAAGAGAGACAAGGAGAGAGCCTCTCAGATCGAGCAGCAGAAGTAGGTGCTACAGTGAACACAAGGGGACTACAGGGTGCAGCAGTGGCTCTCAAAGAACGCACACACCTAATGTTGTCGACGTTCTAGCAGTATTGCACAATGTGCATGTTTAGTGACGTTTCTGTTGGACTGCGTTGTGTTATGCTATTAGGCAATGACAAGTGGGAGGAGGGGATCATGGCTTATTGTTGAAAATATCAATTCGTTTAACAGGATGTACCAGCAGAAACAGGAAGCACAGAGCAAAGGTCAGGAGACCCACAAAGTGGTGAGTTGTCCTGCTGCATGACACTTGCCTCATCAGACACCAATGTTGTTCCGGGTTTATCTTGATAATGCTTTAATGTACATAAAAGTAGGTGTTTGTGCCGGTAGCCAGGCCTTTCTGTAGTGAGAAGGTGTGGGCAGATCTCCGTTAGTTAGCGCATGACAATGTTAACGTCGACATCATCAGGAGGAGGATAAGCCCGCCGTGCAAAGCAGAGGGTTCAAGCGAGGGGAGTCTGTGGAGAAGGCCAATGTGAGTGCCTCTCTGGATGGGAAGTGGTCTCCTCTGAACTAACTGACAAACCAGCGCATGTTACCGACCGTGTCTATTTCTATAGCTTTTAACTAACTTCTCTCACAGCTGCACAGGCTCGAGCATTCCTCTTTAAAGGCACACTCCTCAGTCGTGTTACAGTGCCCTCACAGAACCCCCACATTTACTGATTGTTTTCAAAAAGATTAGTGCGTTCTGTCTGGTCTCAACCACAAGTGCATTAAAGAGCAATTCTAGATACAAGCTGAGGAATGTTTCTTTTTCTTTTCTATTTTTATAAACCAGTTGGCACAGAGTGCTAGCTCTGCTGATGGTCCATGTCTCACTGTATGCCACATCATGCCATCTCCTCTCCTAGGAGGCTGCTTCTCTCATCTCTCAGCGGGCCATGAATCCCAGAGAGGTGTTCAAACAGAGAGAGCGGGGCGTCGCTGCCACTGACGCCGAGGCTCCAGCCGCACCCCCTGCCAGCCTACAGCCAGGTAGGACCTTGGTAGAGCCGGGCACCGCTGCCCTGGCTTTTACTGCGATGCCACGTGGAGACTTGCTACGGGAGATTCCTGCCGCTTAAACGCACTGCTGCATTTCTGGGCTTAACCTTTCCGTCATCTTGTCCCGGTGTGTCTCATATTAACACCTTCCGTCGCTCAACCCTTGTGTGTGGTTTCTCTCTGGTTCACGGCATGCGTTGAGGGGCTCCGTGTGTCTCTCTCAGGGCGTCTACAAAGCCCCTTTCTCTCTAAGCAAGCACATGGGTCTGAGTGGGCCGCCACCCCCCTGCACCAAGCCTCTCCCGTGTCGCCACCGGGCTCCGCTTCTCCTGTTCGTGCTACAGGTGCGAGCTTATGCACTCACACACGCGCACACATGCACACTCAGCCACAGTGATGTGAAGTCCAAAATGTGGTTCCTTGACGGCAAGGAGCAGTTGCAAGCAATGAACCATGGCTCTGGATGACACAATGGCATTAACACCCCAAACTCTGCAGAAACATAAAATAAATGTTAATGTGATAATTTAAGACCTTTAATGTTGAAATGAATGTCACAGCCACTGGTCTAATGCTTAGCCAGACAAACACTCACAGTATGTGCTCCATTTCCCTGTTCTAGCTAATGTCATCCCCGTCTGTTTACCAGTGCTGTGGTGCATCACTCAGTTCCAGTCCATGTAATGCTTGTGTTCATGCAGCTTTCAGCAAGGCATTTGTTTGTCTGCCAACATGTCTTTGTACCAACGTGTGTGTGTGTCTGTCTGTATCCATCCATCCATCCATAATGGTGTTAAGAGCCTGTTGTTGAGGATGAGCAGGCCAGTTATGAGTGTGAGAAGCAGGAGGAACCACCGCAGGAGCCATGCCAAGGTGGGGCCAATGGTTTAAACACTGTATTCATTAGGGATGCCTGCAGAGCATGTTAACTGGAGTCATCCTAATTTCAGTGATTCTGTTTCTTATAGATTAGACTAATTTCTTTAACATCCTATGTTGCTGAAATACTGTATTATATAAACAAGCATAAATTAAATGATTTATACAATGTATTGTTTGCTTTTGAGGACCAATGTTGAAGCAAAATAATTTGTTCTGCTTCTGTTTGTAATGTTAAGGCAAACTGAATGCAGCGCAGCGGTTTACCACAGACATCCTTTTTTTTTCTCTCATTTGATTCTTTTTTTATTTTTTTTGAGACATTGTTTCCACATGACAAACTTCCAACCAAACTTTTGCCATGGCCTGCTAGAGTTGCCATCTGCTGGTAGAAATGGCCAGTGTCAGTTTAGCTCATCAGATTTTCTCTATTTTCAGTGGCGGCCCCAGCTGTCATTGCTAATGTCCAGGAAGTGGAGCAGGATGATCTCTATGAGGAGCCACCTCAGGTGTGTTCTCAGCATCATTATGCACTGCTTTCTCTCTCCCAGAGGGCGTACACTGGCATATTTGGCTGCGTCCAACGGTGCTGCACTGATTAGCGTTTCCACTTCCAGTTTAACCACATTAAGTCATACCGAGATGCCGTCATACTAGATTTGGTGTCAGTGTTGTAGTTCACTCTTTACTAGCTGTCATTAATAGTCCTGCAACTTAGGGTTAGCTGCCATAAGACAGTAAAACCATGTTGCACTCTTCTGACTGATCGCAGGCAGTGCTACCTGCAGCACCACACACACAGAGCAGACAGCGACTGCCTGGTTGTAGGTGTTTATCCCGATGATGGAAGGAAAAATTTGCTTCAATGTTTAATAGCCTACTTGACAATGAACCTGGTTTATCCAACCACAACGAATAATTCATGCCACATGACAATAGTGGAAACCAAGGTGCGTTCAGCATTCTCTAACTGATTTCAGTTTGCTTTGAGTTCGCCACTAACATAAGCAAATGGTTTGAGGAGGTAATTCTCGGCGAACACACATTTACAAGGGTTTATTTGGAAGGGTGACAGTTTAATTTGAATATTTTTGGAATGTTTACAGAAAACATTCAAGTTCAAAGCAAACATGTTCACCACAAACGCTCTACAATTCTGATTATAATAATTGTGCTACTGTACCGATTCAAATTTCTATCGCTCTTTAGATTTCGCTAATATTAGATTTCGCTCATATTAGATTTGCAGTGATACATTTCCATGTATCACTACAAATCTAATATGATTTATAGCAAGTTGATAGGTTACCTTTATAAAAAAAAAAGGTTAACAAAAAAAAAAAATCCTCTCTTCATCTGATCTCTCTCAGGTTGAGGAGGCTGCTGAGGAGCCACAGTCCGCATCAGACCGTGTCATTTGTGCTAGGGCCTTGTATGACTACCAGGCTGGTAGGTGTTGGATTACAGCTGCAATAAAACTTTTGAAAAATGTGTTTTGAATTTGTTAATACACTTTCATAACTCCTGTTGAGAAATATATTGGTGGCAGCATAAGACATCCGGTACAGACCTGATTGTGTCGGAAAATAGAAGGGGGTATTGTTGTTATGCTATTGGTTTCACTGGGGCTTTGGAAGACCAAAGTTAATGTCACTTGAACTTCAGTGCTGCTATATCTATAGCCTGATTCTCTAACCAGCAGTGAGTGTCATACTTCCAGCCAAACATCTGCACCCAGTAACACCTTGTTTTGTCTGTTTTCCAGCTGATGACACAGAAATCTCATTTGACCCAGATGACGTAATCACAGGGATCGAAATGATAGATGAAGGCTGGTGGCGAGGCTACAGCTCTGACGGCCATTTTGGGATGTTCCCAGCCAATTATGTGGAACTGATCTAAGTTGCAGCTGTAGTCGAGATGAACATTCCATCTGCCCCAGAGCAACTCTCCACGAGGATAACTCGTGGCCACACAAAGAGCCGTGCTCGCATCCTAGGTAACTGCTCAAGTTGAAACCAGAGAAAACAACCCTAAATGATAGTTGATCATGGACCAAAAAATATACGGTAATCATGGAACCAGAAGATTCTGAAATTGATCCCTGTAGAATATCACACTATTATGTTGTTAATGTTGTGAGCAATTGATTGCATAGTTTGAGAATTTTGTGAGAAACCCATAGACCAGCCATCCCAACTTTACCTATAAATGTGATGCAGTGAAAAGCTTGTAATATTTCTCTTTGATTGCACTAGTTCAGTTAAATTCCCTTCTTCAAGCACATTCCTTTAAAGAGAGAAGTTAAGGTATGCCACTAGAAATTGCTCTTTTTCAATTTCAGAAAAAATCATGGTACCAGCTAATTTTTGCCTTTTTTAATTTAATTTTTTACAAAATGTCTTCATTGAACTTGAATCCTTTGTGAATTTCAGACCATTGTTTAGTATTAGTTGCATTTATGTGAATGTTTGCCGTGCTCTAGGTGGCAGTATTTACTTGTATGAAATGGTTATTGAACAACTTCTCTAAAATAGTTGGAAGACCTTTCCTCTATAGTCAAAACATTGAAACCTAATTTGCCAGGGATATATCATAGAGTAAAAGTAAGTCTGAATATTACGTTTTTTCCACTGTTCTCGCATTTTTTTTTTTTGTTTGTTGGTTTTTTTTTATATCCAAAGAGTGTTGTAGTAAGGTATACATCCCCTACTAAGACCGTTAGGAGGTACCTTTACAAGTGCATTGTGACATTTTATTTACCATTGTGGAAATTTGAAGACAGGAATTTTCCAACCTTGCTCATTTTAATCTAATACTAAATAATTGTATTAATAATTTGTGTTAAATAATTATTAAATTGCTAAAGGCATGTGTCATTACCTTATTCATGTATTTTTTTTTTTTTAAGAGTATATTGTAATGCACAAGTGTTTCTCATAAATAATGATAATATTTGTGTGTTTGTGTTTGCTTTTGAAAAGGGTTTTGGATATTTAGTTTTATATTGGGCATTTAGTATATTTTTAGCAGATTAAACACTATATATAAAGTAGTTTTTAAACTAAATATATGAATATCATTTTTTTTATACTTGAAAGGCTTTCTAAAGAACGGTAACTGTAGCACACATTAGCGCTGCAATAGGTTTCTTGGAAAAAAAGCAAAACGGAGATTACAGGGGATTTCACCTCTGGTATAGGTTTCAGTTTCACACGAAACATCTGATTTTACTTTTCCCATATCCGTCACATCATTATCGTCACTTTAAATGAGACCCAGTGCTTTTAATGGAAAAAATGTTGGTGTGGATGTTATCTTTTTTCCCTTGTCTGCAAATCCGCATACAAACATTTGTAGATATATTCTGGCCTTGTTGGACGAGCAAAGCCGCATGTGTGAAACTGACCTGATCAGTGAGAGTGGAAAGATTTTAGCGGTATTTGATGCAAAATTTATGAGTACATAATTAATTTAATTTACCTTTTTATTTTGTCTACCATGGATGAAGTGTTGGAAATCTAATTTTATTTCATAATTTGTGTAATAGTATATGTGTATAATTAGACAAATAATGTCCCATTGACTTGTGTGATAGATCTGTGACTCCATCAATCAATTCTGCAAATGGACATGCTTTTGAGTATGACTGTTTTGAATCAGATTGAATGTTTTATTGTGCATATTATTCACGTTTTGTTTTTGTCTGTGGTGAGTGGACACTCATCACACAGTATGTCTTCACTTATTTTAACATTTAAAATAACATATTCATAATCCAATACCAATAATGTTTTACCATAAGAATGTATTGGAATGTTGCTATTTGAACAGTGCTTCATGGCGGGCTTGTTCAGTATGTTCCCAGGATAATGACTCACATCTGAAAAACATCTCTGATTGGAATCATCACAGTATATATTGTGTTGTGTGTGTGTTATTTTTTTTTTTTTGTGTGTTTTCCTCCAACCTTTGTCATTTACCACTGCTATCTTTTTCAAAAGCCATGTGCCTATGTCAGTGAAAGTCTGAAATGAATAGCTGGGGATTTTCTCAACTGTGTTTTTACTCATCCTCAGCATTTGTTGTTATCATGCTGCTACATGAAATTGTTCACTGAGCTCTTAAATATGTAACATGTATTTTGAAAAACAGATTCAAACATGAAAGGAGAATTATTGCAAGTGTTCACAGGAGATGACAAAATAAAAATATTAGGCATAATTGAAATATCCAATGCAGTTTTCATTTTAAATGTCACTATTAAATTGATAGTTAATTATTTTATATTTTAACTATTTTTGTATGCAAATATAGTTTGGGTGTTTTATTATTATGAGGGTTAAAATGGTCCAGAAGTAAACCCAAATGTTATATGTATGTATGTGTGTGTGTATATATATATATATA
>JAODVN010149196.1:0-15464 GCA_025434125.1 Chologaster cornuta
CAAAGGAACAGGAAATGAGGAAGGGGGCAAACACTTTTTCACACCACTGTATAATATGAAAATGTGACAATTACAAATGTAGTCGTCCATTTAATTCAAATAAGATGACAAACTGAAAATAATGTACAATGTATGTTCGTATCAGCATATTCACTACATTTAACTTTTGCATTTTCAATGATTTAATTGAAAAAAAAAAGTTTACAAAATAAATGATTTAAATAAAACCACATCTATCATTTCTAACCACTACATCCATGTAAAATGTGCATGATTGTTAAACTATATACCCCTGATATTTACTATTAATCTACAGAAATAACTAATACACATTGGATATAATACTTCCAAGCCTCTTGAGGACACATGACTCCAACTTCGATTGATATGAACAAATATAAATGTACCAGGTGTAATCTGTGCTCCACCTTCAAATGGGGTTGGATGCAAAGGCCTTTTAGCTAAGACCATGGTGAGTCACATTACTAATAAATCATACATATTCCTATACACAAACATAATAATACTGCAGAATGATTCCAACCATTCCAAAAAAACAAAGAACTCCATAGCTACTGTATAATCATGGTGACAAGCAACCTTATGAAAAGGTGGACGTCAAGAAGCATAATACCTTGTGTGCTAATTCAAAATTATCTATATTAAATAAAAGTGCATCGTTTTCCCCATTCCTATATTCATAATAGCAGCATCTAGAAATAATACTAATGGTAATGACACTTATCTTACTTCCATTTCACCAAATAAAAGAAACGGAGATGTATGTAAATTACAAAGATGGCTGAGCTGATTGAACGTCTCTCTGTGGACTTGCAGATTAACGATACCACTAAACTAGTGGCGTTCATAAAGCATGCCTGACAGAACATTGCAGTTCAAAGCAGACTGTGGACTGACAGCTCTATGGCAGTGTATCAGTGCATGGAAGAAAGTATAGTCTTTTTTTTTTCATTTCACAAATCATTTTTCTACAGGAAAACAAATACTGATCATATTCACTCATACATGCTTTATGAATGACTACAAACCCTGCGCTTATTTTGATGAGTATATCATAGGGGGTACCATGTAACAATCTGGTTGTTATAGTAGTGATAAAACGTCAACACTG
This sequence comes from Chologaster cornuta, assembly GCA_025434125.1. Taxonomy (NCBI): domain Eukaryota; kingdom Metazoa; phylum Chordata; class Actinopteri; order Percopsiformes; family Amblyopsidae; genus Chologaster; species Chologaster cornuta. Next base: position 1,133 of record JAODVN010149196.1, read on the forward strand.
CCAGTTGGCAGTGGTACGATTAATGCACCAATAAACCCATAGTAAGAGTCTATACGTCTTTCATGCGTGTTGCTGGTAACACGCGATCCGATCCATCCCAGTCCAACATGGCAGGAGAGCGAATGGGTCCGGAGGTTTAGGAAATAAGTATTTCAGAGAGTAAAGGTGGGGTCGTACTTCCTGACCTCCATAAGGAGACGATCTATGTCTCTGTGGGCTCGTTGTAGAGCAGAACGAGCATCACATAGCTGGGATTCCAAGCACAGCATCTGTAACGTCAGGATTATCAAGTGTGTTAGCTTGAGCTAAAGCTTAAGCAGGTTCGCTATTTGGTTGGCTGAGTACAGCAGGTGAGTTACAGCCTCCATTACGCAACCACGTGTAATTAAGCAGGTCACTGGTTAGTGTCTATTTAACGGCTGAGTGTACAGCAGGCCGTATTTAAGTTAGCAGTGACATTAGGAACAAATGCTGTAGTTGATTCATGATCTCAATAGCCGCCATCTGTATTGTTAAGTGGTCCTCTATATTACTTTGCCACTAGATGTCACACTAGAGCACCAGCCTCTCAGACCAAAACAAATGCTTAGTGGGCCACAAACACATTAACATGCATACTCTAAAATATATCTTCACAGAAAATAGCTGCTATATTCATGTTTTCAATATTTACCTAAACAATAAATTATGATCCTTAATATATTCTTATTTCTAAAAGAATATATTGCTTCTAAAATGTAAATATACTGCATCAAAAAAGCTATTTTAAATTCATTCAACAATGCCAGCATGCTACACTTGACCATGTTATGCTTGTGACGGACACATGCATCTTTTTGTTTGTGTATAATACTATGGGTGCGTATTTTTAGATGAACCCGTTGATACTGTGAGCAGCGTAAACAAATGACACCGCCTTTGCCTTGCCTACCTTGCTCTGCTGTAGGGGACCGGAATACAAGCCGTTTGTGTTCTCCACACAAGGCACAGGAACAGCTGCAGCACCAGTAATACCTGCACCATCACCTGCCAAACAGAAAAGCGCATACACAGCATTGAGCTTTGATTGATACCGCGTGTGTTTCTCATGTTCCGACGGTAGTAGTTCATTTAATAGTTATTGAGGCATCTCATTTGTCTACCCTCTAGCCGTCACTGCGACAGTGATGCGTAATAATGGACACCATTAAAAACGTTTGCACAGGACTCTGACCTTTGAGTCTGAAGATGGCGTCGTCCGTGCGCTCGAGGAGAAGCTCTTCTAGGATGAATGTAGCTGGAACCGAATGAGGAGCTGTGGGGTAGACTCTGGGTCCGTCGTCCTACAAGTAAGACGACAGCACAGCTTGTAAATAAAATGCACCACTGACGAATAGCTTGAAGCCCTACAGACAATGCATACAATAATCTGCCATCACAGATGTTACCATACTCTGGATTTTCATTTTCCTTTTATCAGATTAAAAATAAAAAGTAAAATTATATTAAGCACTTGAAACCCTTACTATCAACCCACCTTTAGAGTGATGCTAATGTTTCTCAAGTGGATCCTCATTGGCTGGCCATCAGCGCTGAGTTCATCTTCAAGGAAAGGCCCCAGGTTTGCCACAGTGGAAGCCAGCAACTCTGCATGGCAGCCCTGCAGCTCCACCTCCAGAAATCCCACGGACTCAGCCAGAGCACAGTGGCGGCCTGCCGATGGGCCCATATCTGCCCGCACGCGCATGACTGGAGATCCCCTGGTTCCTTTACTGTCCAGCCCCGTGGCCCGAACACCTGGAGCTAGAGGACCAAGGAGGTTGACGTTCTTCCAGTATGTGTGTGTGTACTCATGGCAAAGGTTCATGTACATATAATGTAACTATAACAATGTAGTCTGTCACCGAGTCCAGTGAGTTTAGATTAGGGGATTAATATCCAATCACTCTCAAGATCACAAAGCCTGGTGAGACAGTCCTGATTTTGAAAGCTACATGATTCACAGCGGCGGCGCAAACAGGTGCCAGTAAAAATAAGCAGGTGAGCGAAAATGTCTGAATGCAGGTGCGAGCAGTTGATTGGACCGCTTTCCACCAATTAGATCAAGATGCTAATCACACAAATCATAGGAGAGATGACGACGACGACCACACACCTTGAATGAGACCAGCCTGGAGGTCTGACACCCTGGTGTTGCCTAGCTGTATGGGGGTGAGCTTCTGGATCTCCAAGGCAACCATCTGGTCCTCTCCCTTCACTTCCATCACGCCGGCTGTCCCACCCATGAACAGCAACAGCACAGACGCCTGAAGCAACAGCAAACACCACAGCCCATGAAGATCACACCGGTACATCACATCTGTTTGGTATTGTTCCATTTCTCCTCAGACATGGCGACCTCCTCCCTGTACACGATAGCGCCATGCGTACCATGTCCTGTGTCATGTCTTCAGTACTCTGGGACAGGGAGCTACTGAGATCTGCTGAAGACCCTCTCTCTGTCCCGAGGACAGGGCTGTCGTGGTTTGACCCGGACACCAAAGTGCTGTTGGGATGCATGGACTCCATACCCGACTCTAGAACCACACAGCACAAACATGGAATTCGTAATTTGTGATTATTTTTTTAAAGTGCCTGTATATAATGTTCTGCCACTAGATATCGTTTCCTTTAAGTGCCTGTATATAATGTTCTGCCACTAGATGTCGATTCCTTAAAGTGACTGTATATAATGTTCTGCCACTAGCTGTTGTTTCCTTAAAGTGACTATATAATGTTCTGCCACTAGATGTCGTGCTAGAGCTAATTTTAGACCAAAATAAATGCTTCCTGGACCAGACACAAAAGCATGCACTAACATGCATGTGCGACTAGCCTGGCCAGGTAAAACAAAAAAACAGAGAACCTGGGATTAGAACACACACAGAGAGAGTGTGTTTTAATGCTCTGTTGAGGACGCAATTAATCCACTATATATTTACATTGAAAAATGTGCTGCTACTGTATATTAGGTTTAAAATATTGCATAGAGCACCACCACCTACACATATGTGACATTGCTGTTAGCTCTTTCCTGAATGGTAAAGTAAATAGGAGTGTTCTGAAGCACCTGAGTCCACAAGGACCACAAAGCTTTCACTGTTGTAACTGTCCACTGAGAGGTTTTCGTCAGGCAGGCTGCCATCCATGATGGCACTATCAAAGGAATGCTGGGAAGGAGACTGCTTCATGGACTGAAGACGGATGCCGGCAGGCAGGCGGAGGGATGACTCCTCGGAACGCTGTTCCCTGCAGACACAAAAACAAGTGAGTGCTGAAAAAACATGGCAGGGACTTTCTGAGCACTTCTCCTAAATGAAGCGTCACGCACGTTGTTGTTGTTTGTACGCACAAGAGTACAAACAACCATGAATACCACTCAAACGTATGCACATTTTACCAAAGAGCAAAGTTACCTTTACACATATTCCTTTCTCAAAATCTGGTCAATTTCAAATTTTCAACAGTGTATCTTGCGACCAATCACAACAACAACAACAACACAGTTTTGAGAAGCACCAGCCCAAGGAGCTTACCTTGCATGGGGAGAGAACAGCTTGCTCATCCCCGAGCCGCGGCTCAGGATGCTGAAAGCATCCCTGGTGATGGAGAAGGCCCCTTTGGTCAAGTCCAGAGAGGTGCTGAAGGCGCTGCTCAGCTCGCCCTCCAGGCTGAAGCTAGACACTTCCCGGGACAGGACCCCCGGAGCGTGTCCGGGTGGGGACAGCGGAGGAGGCAAAAGGACAGGTGTGTTCTCCGCGGCGGCAACGGAGGCCCCCTCCTCCACCGCTTCGCAAGCCTCCTCCACCACCACCACCTCCTCCTCCTCCTCCTCCTCCTGGTATGGCTCAAACGGAGAGGTGTGACTGGTGAGGCCGTTAGCCATGCAGTCAGGGCCTGGAGAGTGGTGGCTAGGGGAGTTACTGGAGTCTGTGATGCTGTCCGTCTCCGGGGTGGGCGGGGCCTCCTCCTCCTCGGGTTCGGCGGTAGCCGGGGGCAACAGGAGGCCGAGCTCCACAGAGTCCACCAGGAGTGCCAGGCACACCGTGAGGGGCGCGGCGTGCTGGCCCAGGGCCTGCTTGACGTCCCGCGTGTCCCGGCACAGCTCGGCTCCCAGGCCGCCCATGGCGTCCTTCATCCTCAGCAGGGCCACGTACTGGTAGTGGTTGAGCCACAGCTTCACCGGTGTGATGGCCTGGACCAGGACATGAACGGAGGCCAGCGCCTCCTCCTCGTCCTCCTCCTCCGGTTGGTCCATGCCCGCGTGGGCGCAGACTCCGTTCTGCGGGCCGCGGAGGCGACCCAGGGGATGGCACATCCACGCCGTGGCTGCAAACGGCTCAACCAGAGGCTGAGCTCTGCCTTTGGGGCAGTGGCGCGCCCCGTGGAAGCTCAGGGTCACACGGGACGCACTGAGAGACCACACGTCCCGGGAACGAAGACGCTTCCCGTCCCGCAGCGGCTCCACCGCCTCCCAGGAATGCCGGAGGAAGGCGGACGGGAGAGAGCGGAAGGCACACTGGTCTTTGGGAAAGGTGCGCTGGGGTGTGCTCTGGAAGAAGGGGCAGGCGGAGAAGCTCTCGTGAACGCTGCCGAGGTCGGCTCTGGTGCCGTGGGGGCAGTAGCGGGTGTTGCTGACGGCCACCTGGGGTACAGTGACACTGAGGGTCTGGGGGCGCTCTGGGTGGTTCAGGATGGTGGAATCCAGAGGAATAACGAGCTGCAGGACACGGGAACAAATTAAATGTGACAGTGTTCAGAATGGGAGAAATGTCAAGGTGTCCCTGAGCAACACGCCTAACCGCTCCCCCTAGTGGTTACATGGCAAATGGTGTATGAATGTGGCCCGGAAAGGTTGAAAAAGCGCTGTGTAAATGCAGGCCGTTTACCATTTACCATAACATCTAGGAGTGTTACATGACCTCTGACCTTGAGCTGCGACGCGTCCAAGCGCATGTCCACGTGCTCCTCGGCCTTGCTGCTGTCCTGCAGGTGGTAGAAGGCCTTGACCTGGTCCAGGGTGCACAGCAGACCCCTGGAGAACAGATTGATCCAGAGCACGCTGGCTGAATCGACGCACAGCTGCAGGCTGTTCAGCTGGCCGTACAGGCTTGAGGTGGGCACTGGGAGAAGAGACACGATACATATTAGTTTGGGGGGGGATACCCTAAAAATCTGTATTTGCGTGAGCGCTTGTTTAAGCTTCTTATGGAAGGTGAATGAGTAAATTATACTAAAACGAGAATGACAAAGAAATTTACCTGGCAGACCTGGGTTGTCGGAAAAATAATATTCAGTGAATTGTAGGTGGATGGCTGGCACATTATCTGGTAGGTTATGGACTTTGCGGTTGCAGGATATTAAAGATTGTGTCTTCTTAGCGCTCCGTCCCCCTGTGGACACCTTAATGGAGAAGTAAGCAGGTTAGACATTGTACATTTTTAATAAGAGACTTCATAAATGTAAAACTAAATATATTTGGGTCTGAATGACCTAGAGCCGTCATAAGATTTCACTAGGAAAATCAGAACTGTGCTGGTCAGGCCAAGAAATATGCACATGTAGTTAGTAATGACAGGCATAACCTCCATAACCTCCAAAGTATAATATGGTCCTAAGATGTTGCAGCAAGCTTGACAACAATGCCTGTACTTCAGATGATCGAACTATGAACATCTAAATACCAATCAACCTATACTGCAAGTCAGTCAATCGGTAAAAGTGAAAAGACAAGAAAATCCCTGCGGTTTCTGTTCTAGCAAATGAGGAACTGTGCCCATCTATAAATAACTGCCTGTCCTTTGACAAAATGAGTAAAAACTTATTTCGTAAGAAAGGAGAAGGAACAAGGATGTCATTTAAAAAGCACGGGATTTTCTCAGTCACAGCTGAAAGTGTAGTTACGCAGTCAACTATGGCGAGCCCACACTGTAACCTCATCTAGCTGTGGTGTCTCAAGGCCATGCACAATAATTAGTCACATTTGTGTAAAATAATAAAAAGTTATATCTGATGCCACTAATCCCAGCAGTAAGTGTAACAAGCAATATAACCACGCTGCTGTAATGGGGGGGTAAACCGCACCTGATGGACGTCCAGGTCATCCATCCTCATCACCACACAGCTGGAGCGTAGCCTCTTGTGGGGTGGCCCAGGAGGAGCTGCAGGGGAGCTCCTCCGGGAAGCTGGCGTCCTGTCAGAGGAGCTCCCCTGTGGACTGGACAGTCCATCTAACGTATGGACAGAGAGCTCCTTATTACAAGGCCGCCCAAACCACATCTAGCAGCTGCATGACATATAGACGGTATACATTTAGATCATTATATTTCTGAGCTTTTCAGACTAGTGTTTGACGTTTGACTCATTATGTGCTCGATTAAGGGAGGAAAATAGGAAAACTAAAAGTAGCACTAGTACTCACTAAATAAGGAGGTACCAATGTTATGACCAATCAAATAATATACAGATGTGTTTGGTTGGTTGTTTTTAAACCACAGTCCTCTAGGCACAGGTCACTGGCTCCACATTGAGCTCCACAGTATTCAGGTTATGTACCCTTCTTTGCTGGAGAGTCCTTGGCTGGGTGGGGGGCCTCAGTGTTCGGCCCAGGGATCCCAGAGGCCTCGCCTCTCCTCCGGAACTCATCCAGAAGCTTCCCAGCCCACTGAGCCTGGGCCTCTATGGCCCCGCTGTGACGCTCCCAGTGGCGACATCCGTCGGCTGGAGAAGAGGTTGCCATTTACATTGGGAATGAGATGCAACTGCATTCTGTTTCTTATTCCAGGCACACATAAGAGCTACTCGAAGGCAGCGTTTTGTACTGCTGGCTCCATTTCCAATAACAGCAAATACAAGTTATATCGGCAAGATATTTCACCATAAAAATAATCCTATGCATGTTGGTGTGGCTGACAAAGCCACACAATCTCACTCTAGTGTTTGCTGTGTGTAAGGGGAGGAGAGACAACTTCACAAGCAACTCAGCCGCTGTACATTCCACACAGCATGAAATCCACTGAGAATAATGGCCGTTGGCAAGCTCTCCCCAGCCACTGGTCTGCTTGAATAGTAATCCCTGTTGCAGCTACTTGACTCTTGTGGCTTCAGTGGGAGCACTGAGATTCCCCAGCGTAAACAGCGGTTTAATTACAAATCAGCGCGGCCAAAACGGAATAGTAACCGCCCTCACCGGGTCTGTGGACGGGGTAGTAGTCAAAACCAAGCTTCCGAAAAGTCAGCTGCATGGCACCGTGGGAGCCCGGAGCAGGAGGTTCCTCTGTGCGACATCACATGACAGCAATTCAATCAACACATTAGGCAAAGCACACTGTATGGCGTGTAGAGCTATCAAGGTCACCTGGACTGTCGTTGCATATGTGCAGGTCCAGGCGGGATATGAAAGTGTGGTATGAGGACTCCTTCACATCGTACATGTCAAAGTACTGACTCAGGTTGTTGGGGGCTACAATGGAAGTGGGTGGGGGCTCTGTCCATAGGCTGTGGATGCCTGGGGATGGAGGAGCAGTCTGCAAAGTAACCAGGTAACCAGAGAGTCAACACAACCCTGTTCATTAGCGTTATACTGTATAGAACAAACACATGAGTTCCCGCTAGACAGCGAGGTGGGCAGGAAGACAGCTACACCTGTAGGCACTCAGCAGTCATGCTCTTCCTCTGCTGGGCAGACTTCTCCATGGCCTCGCTCAGAGATTTGGCGTAATGGATGATGGCTTTGAGCTGGGAGTCGGTCAGCACCCATAACAGGTCATCCAGAATGAACAGCAGCTTAGAGGCCAGCACATTGCAGTCCTTCACCTAAGCAGAGACGTGAGGTTCACATTACAAAGGTTAGTATGTGGATTAGCTTTAATAACAACAGTATAAAACGTTAAAATAACCATCAACTCATAAACACCGAAGAACATACAAAAAATGCATGCACCTTGTTTTACAAATAAGTGTAGATTAACAATAGTATATTGTATACAATAACAATAAAATAAAGTATTAAGTCAATATTTGGACTCTGAAAACCAAGCATGCTGTGGCCCCATAGAGTCCGCCCCTTATTATGTGTGCATATCTGATCTTTAACCACTATGTACTCCAGCTTCAGCTATTACATCAACGTTTCTACAGATATGCTTTTCATTAGGGAAGGCATGCAGAAACTTTGAGGCAGGTCAAGTCATCCTTACTCTGCGCTTGAGAGCGATGCGGATGCGTCCCTGGTTTGTGATCAGACGTAAAGGGGTGCTCCCCAGGTCCTGGTCCTCGCTCTCTATGGCGTCGGCCTCGATCCGCAGGCTTTGCCAGTTGATTTCCTTGAACGTCAACACCTGAGGGCGAGAATGAACAGGTGCATGCTATACAGGCACGGCACTGGGCGCTCCTCTGTCCCAGATGGAGCAGATGGCACCAACTCAGAAACAAAGCAAACAGACAGACACATTTCAAAAGTGGATTACAAGACCCGCGTTGCAGAGGCTGGACGCCTGGATGCAGATAATGGCATCTGATAAACACTAGGATAGAATATGGTGTGTCAAATAAGCACTGCTGCGGATTTCCACTACCTCTCCTCTCTTTGGGTCGGTGATTCGGGTGTTGCGGAGGTCACTGCGCTGCCATTTGGGGTCGAGGCTGTTCCCTTGTAGCTGCCAGAGCTCAAAGGAGGCGTGGAAAGCGCGAGCCTGCACCTTGATGGTGATGGAGTTGATGATGACGGACATTCCCTCCACCACCTTCTCAGCAAAGCCATACTCACTGGACGCAAAGCATGGTGGGTAATGTATTAGAACAGCTTCACAAGTTCAAACACGTGCAAAAAGATTAACCTACTATTGTTTTAACAGCTAAACGATTGAGTAAGCGACGCTGGAGAAAGATTACACCTCTCCCCTGCCATTGGATCGCTAACCCCATCTTTAATGACTTTAGTTTACATATTTTCAACAGTTTGTAACCTCTGGCCTGCTGTGATAGCAATAGGGGAAGGACCATTCGGTGGACGTGGTTCTTCACATGTCCTCATCTCAACTTCGACCTTATCTAGGAACTGCACAACAGAGAAGACAGATATGAAGCACTCTTTATGCAATTAAAGAAGAAAAAGGAAAAAATAGAATGGAATTTTTTTTTATTATTAAATAATTTAAATAATTGTTAAATTTTACACCAGATACCGTACCAGAAAACACAATTAGATATATCTTTTGTTAAATACTAGCGTAACAAAAGATACAATGGATAGTATTGACACAGCAAGGGCAATGTCAGGCGATTGTTACATAAAAAGAGACTTAGAGGGTGAAAGTTTCAGAAACAACAACAATACAATATGTGAGTATTCTTACCAAACAGATTGGGCTCGTTTTCAACTTCGTCCATTGTATCTGAAAAAGACAATGTCGTCATTTTGAGATTTTGGATAAAATGTTTGATATAGCCTGGTTTCAAAAGCAACAGTGCAAAGAAAGCATGGCGTGTGGCACTTGCAATAAAGCTCTGAGTTACAGCAGGCCTATGTGGTCCCTCTGCATCTCTTAAACAAAGGTCCTCTTTCTAAACCTCTTCAATACCCCCATAACAGAGTGTGTGTTTCCATAGAGTCCATAGAGCGTATGGTGAGGTAACAGTGCGTGTGCAGGGGACAAATGAATCAGCTCGCGTGAGATTAGCAGTCACCTTTGTGGCCGCTGGCTGGTCCAAGAGACAGCTACCTCTGTAGCCATGACCCCGAACACAACCTGCCCTTAAACATGTTAAGCATGCAGCATAAACAAACGTGGCCATGTAGCGCGACAGAATGTGACAGAGAAACTCTTGGGGTATGTCAAACAAGTTATAGATTTAGCTAGACAACCCATATATCCTGCTTGGTGACACACACACACCACAGGCCAACTGAGTCAACACATATACGCAGACTCCTTTGCCTCAGCGCGTAACATACTGTTTATTATTTGCGGTGAATTGAGCACTTCATTACCAATTAGGGTTGCAACTAAAACTTCAATGAGACCAGGCTGCATTACTTGAGGCTGACTTGAGGGTGACCGTGTTACCCTGCATTGCCGCTGTCATATTCTAAGGTTGCTCACTGTTATCCTGTTGTCAAGCCACACACCGCAATGCCATTATAATCCATTACGTGGAAGGGAGGACTGCTCTACATTATTATTACTACAGCTCTTACCACAATGATGTGCCCGTTGTTTTGAACACAATATACTGACAGATAACACACTAATGGGAGCATCTGGGCTAGCTATCTGATAACTTGTCTGCCTAATAATCTCTGTGAATTGTACCCTCTGGTCTCTTTGCACTGTGGCCTGGCTGCAGCAACACTGTAGGTCTGGAGACACACGCTGACCTCACTGATGTGTCTAGCTAATGCTCTCTGCCGATGCTTCGGCTCATTTCCTCTCTCCAGCTCTCCCCCGCACCTCTTTTGACAGACGTAATAGTTGGGGGATTCCTACACCAGCTGCAGAGAATGTGGTGGAACTAGCACCGGGTAGGCCAGACCTAACAATCTGGCTTGACGGGTGATTGACGCATACCCTTATGGCAGCTTTATTGCAGTACACTCGAGTGACAGCCAGCCATGTAGGAAGGTCTAGCATGTTCTGCAACACCTCCTCATCCAACTCCAGGTTTGACAGCTGGCCCTCCCCCTTCAAAGTACTCAGGTTGATCTTGTCTGGAGACAGGTTCTTGGTGAACCTGGGTGAGAGAAGTAGAAATAATAACCCTGTTAGGTGGAGGACGGGTACAATAGCATTGCACATTGCTATTTGCATAGTCCTAGAGCCAACTGCTAACAGGTGGTACAGAATATGTGCTTCCACTACCAGAGTGCAGCTGGCAAAGTGGTGTTGTGAAGATAGTAGCACATTACACTCAGAAATGTGACACTATGCTAGCCTGTTTTTCAAACTGCTTGTGGGTCAGCCACCAACACAGAGAATGGTGCAAAATATGTTGCCTTAGTAGAACTTGCTTAATAATGTTTTTGGTATATGAAACTAGGCTAAATGGTAAGTGAATGCAGCCCAAGTTCTCCACTAGAACAGTGCCAAACTGTTGAGCCTGCATGTTGTTATTATTAGGTCAAATGGACTGTGCAACGAAAAGCTAACGTATGCTCTGGGCCATACAGTGAACAACAGTAGCAATGGCCTGTGCCTCACGCAAGCATGATTCCTTTAACAATGGCCATGTCTGTGTAGGCTAATAGTCGAGAAGATACCCCACGGCAGAAGGACCCCAGTCCTTTCCCCGTAAGAATGCTTAATATTTATTACACACTCTAATCCTGTTGCAGAGCAAATCTAAATATAATCAGTCCAATATTTGGTGAAAAAAAGATATGCTTCCGGACTTAAAGCCAAGTTAGGGGGAGCGCTACGTAATCTATCAAATGGCCCACCTCTGTCTGTCTGTGTAAACTAAAGTACTAATGCAATTAAATAAACAACATTATGTTCATAATACTGTGAATATCATTTTTACGGACACAAATTTATTCTGGTTTGCACGATATTGCTATAAAACTATATATAACCAGTCTGCACACCTCCAAGGTGAATTGGTTTAGTTTTGACACTTTTATTATTGGGGGATGGGTATTAATTATACTGATAAAATGGATAAGAAAATGTAAAAGCCTTCAGGTGCCCACTTTAATTGGGCAACACATGTTTACATACTCATGCTGTATTTCAATGCACATTCAGGGGCACTTCTGAAATCATTTGGAGCAACCAGACACCTCATCAGGCACACAGCATCTTCTCAAAATATATCAGAGCCTTAGGATGAGGATCAAGTCCCATTTGCTTCCACTTCTCCTCACTGTGTGTGCATATTAGTGTGATGTACAAATAAACGTGTGTGCACACACACGGGCACACACGTTTATTTGTGCATCCCTGCATAACAAACATTTGGCAAAGTATAAGTGGAATGTCTTGCCACAATACATGCTGTAAATGTTACAATTGTGTGTCTTGTTGCAAATGTTCAAATAAGTATTTTGTTGGGGGGTTGGGGTCAACCAGGGTCATACAAGATATAATCCTCTCATATGAGAAAGGTCATATTACAGCAGCAAAGTGTACAGCAGTAAACAGTAAAAACCAATATCAATGGTAAAATAATTAAATAACAGCTAAATAAATAATCAATAAGGAGATTAAAATTCCAACAAAATATACTGCTTAGAGAGCTGACTGCTAAGAGTCAGGGGGTCATAACTTTCACACAAAAAAAAGGTTTAGAACCACGGAGTTAGAACACACTGGTATTGTCAGTACAAGTCTGTGCTGGGTCACCACAACAGAATGAAGCTGCTGTCTAAAACACGTTTGTTCACAAAGCAAAGCTGCTCTTTAGTAGTCTCTGCATCTGCTTCTCAGTTTGTTATGCCACTGCAACCACAGTATGTGAGACATATTGTGAGTTTGTACATGCCTCTGAGAAATACAAAAATATGCAATATATAATATTAATAAAAATATATACTAAAAAGTCAGTGCACACAACACAGTGGTAGCAAAACCACAATGCCGCACTATTTAAGTTACTAGGCCTACTATCTCCATCACAGAAACATTTATTTTTCCCTTTTCCAAATGTCTTTGCAAAGCTGGTTTGCCATCTTCCCAGCGGTCTTACATTCTAAAATGCAGCGCATGAGACTATATGTCTGCTGCATAATGGCCATTCCTGTTACTATTATTAATATAAAGGCAAGAAGTCATGGCTCATGACTGACTATCTGCTCTGCCATGCCCACCACATAGCCTACGATAGCATTATGGCTGGGTGTCTCTTTCTGTGGTACGATACAGTACCTTACTGTATACATTTAAAGGTATAGATAAAAGTAAAGGAGGAGGGCATGACAGGCATTGCTTTCTCCAAATACAGATCGTTTGTTTGGTAACTCTGTCCGGTCATCTACTCTACAGTGGGGTAGCTACCACAGTTTAGGTGAAATGCAAAGACGACAGCGAAACAACCAATGTGAGCATAATAATGCATAATAGCATAATTAGCATAAGAATGCTTGACATTAAATCAACTAGGCTAGCCTGCTTATAGCCTGTCACTTACCTGGACAAGTGTTTCAAAATTTGCTTTTTGATAATCCCAGCCATTTTGTCGGGGTGAGAGTGAGAAACGTCACCGGCTATCCATTAAAACTATACAATTGGCTAGCTGTAGGGTATCACGAAAATCATCAACACGACCCCACATCGCATCATGCTAGCCCCTAGAACAACCCAGCAACCTTCCATGGACGCGGCACGCAACCTTGATGTATCCAGCAAGACAACAGGGGTTTCTGAGACTCTGATATCCTTCATGCTCATGAATAAAACAGGGGATTTAGGGAGCTTCCTATGCAGCTAATTCACAGTGTCAAGGTTCCAATCTGTTTTTATGGTACTTGGGCGGAACAATTTCTCTTCCCCTGCTTCAGGGGCTGCAACAGCACAGAGCGAGGATTCTCGGAAGCTTGTAGGGTGATTGTAATTTGCCATAATCAGTCACCGTTGCATTGGTGAGTTCATTGCAAGCTGGGAGACATCATGCTTTCTGGTAAACAAAGCAAAGCTTCTGCAGTTGTCCTTTGTCTGTTTTCAAATACAATCTGCAAAATGCAAAGACTTTACCACAGACTTCCAAAGCGTTTAAACTGAGGACACGCTTTGATTCGTTTCTTAATGAGAGCACATTCATCAGGCTGCGGTGAACATGCGCACACACCGACACATCAGCCTAGTGTAAACCGAGTGCATTCTGCTAAAATGCTAGCTGGTGCTCCGTCATCATCGGCCTCGGCAATTAGCACAGGGAGCGATGGTTTTCTTCCTTGTGAGTTCTGTTTGCCAACTCATTACCAGACCCGGCTGGTGTCTCTGACACTAAGAGGAAGCTAAACAAAGCTCCACTCACATCGTGGCAACTTGCTCCAGACCCGTCGGCGAGCACTGCGAACTGAAGGGTCTGCGAAAACAAACCAGTATGACACTCCTTGAGTCGTGTTCGACCGCAACCTGTCTCCATCCAAGGCTGCCACCGGTACCTCCAGTCACTCATAAAGCAGGAAATTCATCCCTGCACCACATTCCCGTCTTCACTAGACCACGGAGACCACTCGGATGTATGCTACAGTTTACTGTAAATATGGGTTTAGACCTGTAACAGACTTAAATGAACACAGGCAGATGCACACAAATAAGGCAGTGCACTTTCAGACATAAATATCCACACACACACACACACACACACACACACA
>JAODVN010149305.1:0-15461 GCA_025434125.1 Chologaster cornuta
GTGTGTGTGTGTGTGTGTGTGTGTGTGTGTGTGTGTGCGCGTGCGTGTGTGCGTGTGTGTGTGTTTGCAGACAGTGAATCAGGATGGCTCAGCTCCTGGAAGGTGCCCGCAAACTGGGCTGGGTTCTTCTGAGGTCCCTACTAAGATTTGTGTTTATGTTCATCAACAACTGTGTAGCCATCCCTTCATACTGCTTGTACCTAATCCTTCTTCAGCCACTGAGAATATGGGACAGTCCTGCGTTTTGGCATATTGAAGGAATAATGTTTAAATGGATGCTAGCCATGGTGTCTTCGTGGGGCTGGGTTGCAGGTTATACAGGTAAGACACACAAACACTCTGCCACATCGTCACTGTTGTGTGTACATTGCATGCAAATGTCCCTATCCCAGCTGTGAACCAAACATGAAAACAATGTATATTGTTTGGAGCCTACAACAGAGTAAATGCTATTGATCAAATCTAATCAAAATCATAATATACTGTATTGGCAGTTCAATGTGTACATATACAAGGTATAGTTAAGATGTCGGCGTGATGTTATCAAATTACAATCCTAATGCATTTGCAATACATTTCAGTAAAATAATACAATAGAATAACAAACATTATGGCAGTAGGATTTTTGTGCTTCCCTACTGCAATAGGAAACAACTGTTATTGTGATAAGATGTTTTGGCCTTTTAAGGACCTTAGCCTGTTATCAGAGAGGAGTGTGGTGAAGAGTCCAGATCCACATTGACCACTGTTAGTTCAGGATAACACAGTTATCACACTGTTTCAAATATTGATATGTTTAAACACTCGAACAAGGAACATTCAGAGGTACATTCTACTACAACCACCATTTGACCGTTTATTCAGCGTAGGTTCAATGTTATTTGTTCTCCCGAACCACGACTTTAGCATACTACAGCCATACAAAACAACTGTGTATTACATAGCATGTGGTATAAGAACAACGGGATGAGAGAAGTGTTTGTTTGCTAATTCTTCTCAGATGACTTTTTATGTCTTGAAGCAATTTAGCTATTTCAGCAATGTTTGGTTTCACTGAGCCACAAGCAAAATGCATACAGATTACCAAGTGCTTAACACAGTCTAAGAAGAAATGTTTATTAATAATGCAGAGCATTCTGCCTATATTACATCCGGGGTGGCATTAGAGAATCATACATGTTGCAGACCCAGTGATTATTGACAATGCCTTTTATGAAGTTGCCTTCAGTTATATCATGCCATTTAAAACACATTACCCAGTGAATGATGCCAGAGTCCACATCAGCTAATATATGAGGCAGTGTGTATTATAACAACATACTGCAATGCTAGTAGCTCATAAATGACTTACTTGGAAGAAAGAGTAGGGAGTTTATTGTCCATATGAAATGGGGAAGAAGCTCTTTGGAATGTTCTGGTGAACGTTTTAGAAGTTTATTTGATGCATCAGATCACTAAGGACACAATGTTAATTGTACTGCTGTGGTGCAAATATTTATATGGCAAAATTTTAGCCCTCTGACTGGTCATTTTACATAATGCATATGACGTGTAGTTGTAGACCATAAAATACAGATATTTATAAATTCAGTATTAACACCAGCATGGATGTGTCTCATCACAGACCAATCCTATTCATTTGTTTACATCTTAAAATCTAATTTTACGATGCAGGTACACTTTACTATTACTCTTTAGCGATTTAAAAACCTAATTTTGTGCCCAAGGTCGAAGTGTATTTGTGTATTTTTTGTGGTGTACTGTCCTTGCTAATTGTTATTATGACACATTTATTTTGCAGTTATACCTGGTTGGATTATCCTTTTTACATGCATACTGATTTACACAATGGAAACATATACTGTAGATTATATCCTTCACTGTTATGTTATCATCTGGTAACCAAATACTTGTCACTTTGACACACGTCTGCTTGGTATATCCACGGTTAATTGTAATGGTGAACAGCATTATCATCTTAAGCTTCATGTTGAAGAGCTGCTTTTTACTAACAGAACAGCAGAGTATCAAATAGAGTACAATAGATGGCCACCCAAGCTGTAATCAAATTATTTTGTGGGAATTTCACCTTGACATTAAAGTCATGTCCATGCTCTGTTTGGGTAGATCAACATTTGTACGCCTTGGTTGATGTACGATCTGTGCAAGCAAGGCATTTTATTTTTTGGAGCTCAGCAGACAAGATCAGAAAATTCCACACACTTCCATCCTCCGAGAGAACCAGGGTACAAAGCTCATGTTGTCATTTATCTACTGTTCTTTGATCACTGGGTGAGCTGGCAGTTGCTATACTAGGTTCGCTGTGACCTTAGTCAGCGAACCTAGTCAGATGTATCTCCTGCTGTAATGGAGCTATCAGTGTACCTACAACCAGTTTAAAGATCACTGCGCTGTTGGAGCAGCGTTGGTGTTTGGGCATTATGCAACAGTGCATGGACGCCATCAGTTTTGCAACAACGCTGTCATAATGCCATCACACAGCCTCACCTCCCCTTCTTACAGTAAGCTGTGCTGCTGCAGCCAGGTCACCTATCTGGAATGTCACACATACTTGCACGATTGACAGAAACGGGTGACGTAAACCTGAGATAAAAGATGGCTGTGTGGATTGACCAGTTTTATTGTAGGTATAACGGATAGTGAAGGTATAAGGCTTGTCTATGCCCCCCCCCCCCCTTTGCTATTGTGCTCTAGAAAGGGGAACTTATTGAATTACTTTTGACTTTGCATTCACTATTTTGTTCTGCTTATGGAGTGCGTGTATTTTGGGTAGCATGAATTAAAATAAATAATTCTATAGTTTTTGTCGACAAGCCAGGGTACAATGTAAGTTCCCAGTTTCCCTGTACATGATGGCTCATTGAATTGTTTGGTTACTTGCCAGGGAGAATTTTAGAGACAAATGATACACTAATAATTGTACCTGAATTTGAAGGCAGCGCAGCATGGAGAACTTATTATGATGCATACACTATATTTATTAAACTCACAGCAGCATGTTGTGTGTTTTGTTTTCATTAATCATGCACACTTTTTGTTTGGTCGGGATTTGACAAAAACTCACATGTAGTCTGTGGCGAAGCGGAAACTCGCAGGTACTTTCTAGCGAAACACAAACTCGCATGTACTCTCTGGCAAAACACAAACTTGCATGTTTGCTAGAGAAAACACTTAATTTGTTTCCAAGCTGCTGTTCTCTTGCCAGGGAGAAACGGCAGTAGCTAAACAGGCAAGGCCAAAGGTACAATGCTTGGCAGACCACTGTCACAGGATTAGACACTCCTATAGCCCGCCTGTCCTGCTGCCAGGCTAACTGTGTCATTTCAAAGACAATTCCCCTAATGTATTCTCCCTGACAGATGACCCATCTCTATCACTTGTGCTTCTCCCTTGCTTCCCAGTGTAGGCTTCAGCAAGCATAAAGGTAATCTTTATAAAAAATGACACAGCCTACTGGGGACTTAAATGTAAATTTATTGTCTGCATTATAGCCCCCTTGGCCCAGAAGCCCGAATATCCTCCCCAGATTAGAAACACAACAGTGTATTATAGGCAGAGTAGTACGGCCCAGGGTGAGCCGATGTCAGTTGTAGAAGGGTTAGATAACAGTGTGTGTGAGTAAAGTGGAAAGGAAACACCAGTTACTCATTCCTCAGGAGACAGGAAGGGCATGCACTCCTAAAGAGGTTTGAGCAAAAACATTTAGCCAACACCGGTTTTAACCTGCAAACTGCCTAATTGTAAAAATGGTACGTTATTTTTTTTGGGTGGGGTTGACGTGGCAGACATGGTTCAAAGGCCATAAACACCCTGTAACAAGCAGTCAGATATAGCTGTAAATTAATTTACATGCTGGCTCCAGCCCTTGTACTTTAATTTGAACACGCTCACGTGATGCCAGTTTTGTAATATTAAGGTAGATCTCTGAGCTATTTTCAGTGCTTAACATCAAAGAGCAAAGTTAACATGGCTGTATGTGCATAATTGAATGTAGATCACCATGATTGATGATGATTAATTAAACTGTGTTTAAAGAATTACAGCCCTAATAGGTGTTTATTTTATTTGTATTACTAGGGTTAAGACAACTACTACTACGTATAAAGCCACATTGAAGTGTCAGTTTTTTCAATTGATAACAAATGCTTAATATTCTGATGAGAATTAGTCAGATGTTGAAAAAAATCTTAGTTTCCATTACTTGAGCAGCGTAACAAGGCCCAGGTTTACAGTTCTTTAGGTCTGTCGCTCTCTCCGCTACATCTAAATCCCACATTTTAATCATTCACCATTACAGTACAATATACAGTAGCAAAAGAAGTGTATTGTACTTTGTTGCCATATATCTATTTTGCAAATTGGTTAAATACATGATTCATCTTTAATTATTCTTTATGAACCAATGGTTGTGAAGAGCCATTAAGCTTTTTGTGAACTGTAATCATATCAATAGTGTGCCTATGTTCTAATTTTCATAATACAGAACTAGTTTATATTTTTATTTTAAGATGTTATTTTGTATGGAGTGCATAATTGGAGGCTTTTGTGCACTAACTCAAGCAGCGTTAAGGATCTTTTCACTTTCTACTTAATGACTTCATTAGAAAATGGACCGATCAATAAAGGATCCATTTGAAGATTTAGATCGGATGGCACATCTCCTAGCAACAGCATCAGCTGTCTTTTGTTGGGAAAACCTCTCAGGAAAGATGGCATGCCTTACACTATAGGCAAATAGTATTCCTTGGTCATTTTTGTATACTTTATTTTAGCTGTGAATTTTTATGGCAGTTGTTTGCCAATGGGGGATAGTGATATAAGCAGCTGCAGCAGCGTTTGGTTAGGGTTGCTGCTGGACTTGTATATTTAACAGGTGTTTGGATGATGGGTGAACCCCATTCTTTTGATCTGAGCAGGTCTGGCACTCTGGCTTTGACTTCTGTAGTAAGGGAGACATTCCTTGAGGGGTGCCCACCGGGGTCTTGTTACCTTATGGCACCTACACATGCATGACCCTCTTCTGGTGCTTATCCAGTGTGTCAAGTATACAAGCAGACTGGTTGATGTTGCAGACTACAGGCTATTAGCTCTCTGAATAGAGGTGTGTCAGTGTAAATCATGGAAGGAAGAGTGAGAGAGCCACTGGACCAGCAGCTTCTGATGCTGCAATTTATGTTAAACTGTGTGTACTGTATGTTAATAAGCTTTGTGTGTGTGTGTGTGTGTGTGTGTGTGTGTGTATAAAGCACAATGTTAAAAACACGTGTTTTGTTTTTATATTCTTCTCCTTATCTTGTATTGCTTTGCTTTCATTTAGCCTAATATGATTTACAGTACAGCTTCTTCACCATCTCTGTATCAGCCTCATTGAAAGCACATTTTTGTTATAGCCTGGAGATGGAGGGTGTTGGCTTCTTTTCTTTATATACCCTGCAGAGAGATTTTGTAAATGCAAATGACTTTATTTCCTGATTCAGCAGGAAGCAGTCTGTTAATCTGGACGAATTCTTAGTGAAGATGGCCATGTAGTTTCTTTACCCTATGAATCTGAAGCCACAGTCCCATCACAACAAACTTCTTGTCAGTTCATGGTAATCCGGTCTTCTTGGTTATGGTGCTGTTATGCAAATTTATACCATGATTGCTCCCTGGAAATAAGGGCGCTTGGTACTTTGCAGTTGTTATAGAAATGCCCTGTTTTGCCTAGTTATTGATTAATATATGACTGCTAGTATTTTGAAACCATTGTGACTCCCTGATGTTGGGTTAAACTTCGTTTGATAGGCTATAAAAACCCTATATGCCCAACGTATTACTTAACATAGCACAGTCTAAAGTCCAATAAGATCTTTAATCAACTATTCAATAAAAAAATAATTGGTAAAAATGACACTATGGCAGTTAAGATTGAATTCCGTGAAGCTAGCCTTGGTAGGAATAGGTGTACCGGTAGATACCCATTCAGCAATGTCATGCATAGACTGTACAGCTGAGTTTACAAAACTATTATGTAGTTGTGTTCTTCTAACTATTAGGATAATTTTTGACAAGTGCTGCTACATTTCTGTCTCTGCCTGACTATCGCTGTTTTTAATTTTTTATTTTGTTGCTGAGAATAGTCAGAAAACCTTGTTCACGT
Source organism: Chologaster cornuta (assembly GCA_025434125.1). NCBI lineage: Eukaryota > Metazoa > Chordata > Actinopteri > Percopsiformes > Amblyopsidae > Chologaster > Chologaster cornuta. The sequence continues at coordinate 6,161 of JAODVN010149305.1, forward strand.
TGGCATATACACAGCCAACCTGCTGGCAGTCCAATCATGGTGGATAAGTGAGATGATGCTGAAATCAAGCGCGTTTCCAAAATGTGATAGAGCTAGATGAGGCGATCAAAGCAGTTTAAGGGCAACGTTGATTGGTTAAACGGCAATAGTTTCAATCATAGCCTGGGGTCTACGCCCAGTGGGAGGCAATGACTGTAAACCCTTCCCATCCAGACCCTATTCTCAAAGTGAATGTTGGCTGTGGTCACAGCAGACACCATACTTGTACCACGCCATGCAAACGCATGGCCCCACCTTCACTACTCTACATTGACGTCCACTCCACTGTACTGTGACGTAGGTGATAGAAACCAAACGCCGCTCTAAACGCGCCCCTGCGTTTCCTTTCAGTGACGGAGTGGGGCGACGACGTAAGGCCCATCTCTGAGGAGGAGGCCATGGTGATAGTGAACCACCAGTCCACGGGAGACGTGTGCACCCTCATGATGTGCCTGCAGGACAAAGGCACGGTAAGGAGAGCCGCCATGATTTCAGCCCCCTGCGCACCTGTTTTTTCTAGGGAATCTGTGAATGATGCACTTACGTGTGTGTGTGAGAATGATAGCCTTGCCCTTAAGTTTCAACTGTGTGTGAATGGACATAGTTGAAATGGGAACCACAGGGGCAATAGTCCTCTCCTCCTGATGCCTGAAAATGCAGACTTTGTTGTGAAGTGTATGAATACCAAGGGACACAGATTTCTGAAGATGTTTGTGACCGTGCTGACTTTAAAGTTGTTAATTTAACCCGTCTTGAAATAAAAAACTGTTATTGGTACGCAACACTTTGTTTATGGGGAATGTGTGAATAAATTCGCTCCACTGTCAAAGTCATAATTTGTCATTTCTGACCCTTTTTGTGTTTGGGATTGGACATTAAATATTCATACAGGAGGGTTGGTTGTTTCCTAGGGAACCACTGCATTAGCTCGCTACAGGGCACGTGCACACATGATTGCAGTGACGTCATGAAGGCCCAAACAGGGGTCCGTCTGTGAACGACTTGAATTCTAGGCGTGCCATTCACTCCCACTGTAAGCTCGCTCCACATATTGGGCCCGGAGAGGCTTACCGTGCTAGGCCCAAACAGCGCTGTGAACCCATCCTATCGTACAGCAGGGCTCTTGTTTTGACCTCCACTGCACAGTGTCAGCTGTTCCACTGTGGTCCGGTCAAGTCCTCTCTAGGAGGGCCCAGTCTGTTTGTGGTTATTTCTGTTATATGTTCCTTACTCCGCAAAGTGCGGTGAGGGGTTGCCACTGTTTGTCTAAGCACAGCTGGTGTGTATGCAGCTGTAACAGAAAGCAGAGAGTCTTCTGTGAATTTTAAATTGGTCTTCTTGGCCTTCCCTAAAGTAGCTCTAGTCTACGTATCCTTAAGTTAAAGCCTTTATTCAGAGTCCTAATCAACTCTCTGCTATACTGATGTGACGTGCGTAGACTTAAGTACATTGTTATGGATTATTAACGGATTTATCTTTAGGAGGCTCTGCTTAAGTTATCATCATTATATCTGACACATGGCATTCCATTAATAAAGGTGGGAATGTGTACTGTATATAATTATTGTTTTTCTTTGCTTTCTCTCATTTAGGTGGTGCAGAAAATGATGTGGTTGATGGACCATGTGTTTAAATACACCAACTTTGGCCTGGTGTCCCTAATCCACGGGGACTTCTTCATCCGTCAGGTGAGACCCTCGCCATTACTAGTTGTGTTCTCAGTAGCTGCTGGAGAAGCTGCCGCTGCCGTTTGTTTTATCTTCCTCCGATTAGAAACGAGAGGAGTTGAACAGAGCGCAAACATGTTTATACACTGCATTCCGCGTGGGGTTTTCCCAGCCTAGCCGGCGTTATTCATGCCAATGGCCGCTTTCCGGCTACAGCTGACCGTAATGTTACCAAGCTGCGCAGAAGTTGACTCACTGGTCATTCACCATAGATGTGAGTGGGCTGACAGTAGTGTAGTGTTGGCCTGCTGGGAAAACCCAGGGCTCCTTCTTTGTGAAAGGCAGCTGGAGCAGAACACACACTCGTTCTTTTCATTGTAGTCATCGTCGTCATTATTTTTAGTAGTCATTTTTGTAATGTAATTTCCAAAAATGTTCCTAGAATTTTAAGAGGAAAATATGTAAGAACCTTGATGTTGTGTTATGTGGTATCACAAATTGACCAATGTTTATGTTTTGCAGTAACATGTTAAGAATGTTTTCAGAGGTTATCAGCTGTTTACTCATATGGCTTTCCTCTAGCAGGTCCAAGATTGGCTTGCTAGGGTCAAGTAAAGTACAAACCTATACTGATACATTATGCTATTCTTTGGTTAAATTTCACCCCCTTATTTTTTCACTTAAATAATAATATATAACAGGCATTAGCCACAAATGCCCTGCTGTGCAAACCACATTATTTATCCCTGTAAACTGTAAGTCCTATTTTTTTAAACCAAAACATCACTTACAGTAGCTATTTTTAGACTACATTTACATAGCCAATGGGTTATATTGTCTTGCCATTGATAGGAAATGTGTTTTATTTTTTATTTTTAAAACACAGGGTTTCTGCAGGTCCTTCAAGTACAGTAATCTGAATGTTGAGTCTTAAATATGATTTGAAGTTATGAAGTTCTGTATACTGTTGATAATTGCGCTAAACACCTTGTGTAAATAGGTCAACTTTTTACCGGTAGTAAGTAGTCTCTTAGCTGCAGATGCAGGCAGCTTGCAACGTGTTTATTTTGCGTCAAAAACACGGATGTCAGTGTCAGTGCTAAAAGGTAGCATTTCTTTCGACAAGGTAGCCTAGATCGTCAGAACACCGGCACACCATGTGGAGAATAAACTGAGCTAAAGCGTAGTTTATGGATGTTAATAAAGCAAGGCAGATGCTAATCTTTCCTATCTGTCTATAAGGTCTGTCTATAATGTAAGATAGTCTTCCATTAAGGGTAGGCCTACGGTAAGATGCGCATGTAGTCGGTATGAGGGGTTGGTCACCGTCAGACATAACTGTAGTGCACCAGTGTTGATTTTCATCAGGACAATGTGTAGGGGATTGATGTTAATTTAGCATGTGTGACTGTAGGCGTACCCATTGCTTTCCAGTAGCCTGTGCAGCTACTGGGTGGGGGGGCTACGAATCTTCTCAGCCCCAGGGCCTAATGCAGGTTAATATGGGCCTGGTCATAAACATTCTGCTGTCATTCGGAGTGACTGCATTCTGGTGAGAATAGCCACACAGCAGCTATTTGGCAATTTAGACGTAGAAAATGGCCAAAAAAACGCAATATCTCGAGAATTCATATGGCAGTCAATATTTGCTGATTAACTCATTAATCATCCAGGGTCTCTGCCTTGAATTCCTTGCTTAACATACTTTTTAAGGCTACTTAATCTAATAGCCCTTTACTAAAATATTTTATTGTGAGATTCGCCTTCATATCGTATTGTACTTTTGTCAGTATGGATGAGAAATGTCTTAAATTGTTTTCGTAATGGTCTTAAAAAGTCTTAAGTTGATGAAACCTGCAGAAACCCTGAAACATTTGCTAATGTCTTGTGTAATGTAATGTTTGGTGAGCTAAGTGACATTCTTGACAGAGGTCTAAACGGCGTTTTAATTAGGAACCGTTTTTTTCTTTTCGAAACCATGCTTGTGAGGGCAGAATTAAAACACTTCTATCCAGGTCATGAAAATCCTCTACCACAGTCAGTAACTTGTGTCAGGCACCGTGCCCAGAGTGTAAAACCCTGAGTCTACAAACAGTCAGATGTTTTCTCTGGCACTCCCTTCCCCCGTCTGAATAAGAGGAACGCACACAGCAAGCATTATCAGCACATCATCAACACAAACGCAGGATCCAGTAGCCTCTGATAATAAAGCATGTGACGATGCCAATGTTATCCTGTAACCAATGGAGGTTGGCTTGTAACTGCATTTCCCTGTGGGAAAATGGGCAGGGCACGACACTCGCAGGAGACATGAGCAGCCTTAATACTAGGTTCTATTTGTTGTAAGCCGTAATGAAGGCCAGGGGTACTGTATATCTTTCTATTAATCACCTGGATTGTTCCCTATTACACAGCTTGGAGGTATGTGGCTCTGTTTCAATTAGGACCAATTTGTGCAATCACATGAGTCATCGCTGTAGGATACTCTATGCCCTGTCCTTTTCCCTGCCATGTAAACTAGATTGTCATAATCGATGAGTCCTAACATGGCTTGTATGTGCATGTTCACACACACATTCTTAGGCAGTCCATTTTACCTGTGCTAATGCATTTAGAAGGTCTTTTGACCAGGCGTAAGGAACGGATCAATCTAAACTCCATATGCCATTATATGTACCTGCTAATGCGCCTAATGCTGTCCAGGTAAACATGCATCGCATGAATCAGTTAATTCCATTACGGCTGGCTGGACGCGCCCGTGACTCGTGATATTGCATCTAACAACCTTTTGTACCCGCTATTGGCCTGCTTCTGTTCACAGTAAAGGTCACGGTTGAAGTGAAGGTCACTTTTCCTCATGTTCTAGAACGTACTGCCGTACACCCGTGCTTTAATTCACGTGTGCGGTGCATCTCCTGCAGGGTAAAGCCCACCGAGATAAGCAGCTTGTCTACCTGAAGGACCACCTGGACAAGTACTACCACAGCCGGGACCGCAAGTGGATCGTCCTCTTCCCCGAGGGGGGCTTCCTGCGCAAGCGGCGGGAAACCAGCCAGTCGTTCGCCAAGAAGAACTCTCTCCCCCACCTGAGCCACGTGACGCTGCCCCGTCTGGGAGCCACCCAGGTCATCATGAAGACCCTGGCAGCGCAGCAGGAGAACGGCAGCGTGGGCAACGACACGGTGGCCCCTAGCCAGCCAGGTAGAGATGGTACAATGCAGACTGATCACCATTCCGGCGTTTTCCGCACACGTGGCATTTATGGGATTCCTCTAGAGCTGCTCGGTTTAAACAGTGTAGTTGTTGTTGGTGTCTTTTTTCTTTCAGCCCTGTCCTTGGTAGCTGAGATATAGGTGTGTCATACACCAGTATGTGCCGGTTTGTACCCTTTACATTCCGTAGCAGTTTGCCTTTTTGTAATTTCTTTAGTTTGTTTATCGTGTAGAATCTTTTACATTTAATTTCAAGGTTCTATATGTGAAACGCATAAAATTTCCAGTTTGAGCTCAAAGTCACTGCACACTGATATCGGATAGCAGTGTGTGCGGATTTAAGGCAGGTTAAGATGCTTACTTATATTAGGTCAAAATCTCCTCCTGAACAGGATTATAGAAAATACATTTGAAAAAAGCCAAATTTGAGGACTATGTAAAAAATGTAAATCTATAAATCTTCCTGACAGGCATTTCCACATCTCATAAAGTAGAATGCGGTCTGGCAGGAAATGTGCCTTTCTTATTCTTCTTTTTCTTCTACTTATTATAGACTATGCCCCACAAACAAGCCTGTCATGTGTGCCATCAGGCCAGGGTTAGAGCGAGCATCAAATACACAGCATTAAATCATCACGTCTTCCATGCTGTGTCCTCTGAGAGAACAGACTTAAATGATGGGTGACCCTTAGGACCAGGGAGGGGAAGGCACCAGAAATTGTATCCAGCTCTCTGGAACCCCAACGGCGATTTACCAGAGAGCCATCTTTCTTCTGTCTGGAGGCCCGCCCCAAATACAGCCAAAGAACTGAAAGGGCGTCTCTGCAATGTAACCCTCTCTGCGAATGAAACCCGTGCAACTCCTCACCGTGCAAATGTGTGCACATTCTCGCACCGCGTGGGACAGAAGTTCACATCCTGCACACACCAGAGAGAGTTCCCCTGTGCACACGCAAATCTGTTACAATGCAGTGCCTCGCTTTTACCTGAAATCTAATTCACAGGGATGCTGTGTTGCTGTGCATCGTCTTTTATTTTAATGAGCGCCACAGAGCAACAGATGGGTGTGGCAAGTTTGGAGTAACGTTATCTTTGTGACATAGCGACTTGCCCAAACTTGATTCCTACTTTAAAGTGCTAGACGTGTTCATCTGATGTTCCCCCTTTTTAAAATAATCTCTCCTGTCGTTGAGTCCCATTGAACTGAAACAGGCTGGTTGTGGCAGTAGCCACTTTTATGTTTCCAGGACATCAATATGTTTTTTTTACTCTCTGTACAAATAAGGGCGGAGGCAGGTTTCTGAAGCTATTTATGAGCCTGTGTAAATGCACTGTTACTGTTGTATTTTGAGTAGCATTCTTGAGATGAGTGGCTCTGGGACTAGCTAGCAGTAGCCAGACACAGTACATGTTTACCTACAGTTTGATGTGCCACGTCAAGATGTAGATTGTTTTAAGCCGTACTGCTGAATCTACAAAAGCCAATTTTGGGATGTTACTATACCTGTGTTTCTATTTATTTATTTAAAATGGGAAGTGACTTCTACACTCCACCTCCTGGTGTCTTTTGCATGAACCAGCCAGATACGGTTGGTTCTCTTTTCTTCATGCCAGTGTGTCAATACAGAGAGCACTGTTGTCAGGATAAAATGTGGACAAGCGGCTTCATTTGATTATACAATCACTTGCTTTGCATGCAAGAGCGTGTTTTTTTTTTTTGTGGGCTGTTTCCCTTTCTCAGTCGTTTCATTGTCTCTCATGAAGTGTTGGCACTGGTTCTGTCAGACAGATAAGGTAATTAATGAGAGAAAAGAAGGGCAATAGACAGGTTTATATACAGTACCAGCGGGTTTGCCTGCTAAAGGAAACTGGCTGGCGCTAGTTGGACTTCCATTAGAAAGCACGGGGCATACAGCATAAAACTGCCATTAACCATAGTTGCGTGAGTGCACGCTTGCATCTGAGCGCCCACAGATGTGCCCTGCTGATCCAACGTACCACAGTCTCTCTCGACCGCCCCTGACGCTTCACAGAGGTGCCCACAGCTTGCTGACTCACAGCGAGGCAAACGGGATCGGACGTTACAGTAAACATGCGCACTCTCCTCAGTTTGTCAGCAGAGCGCCGTCGCCCACATTGAACACAAACACCGTTCCTGACCCCTAGTTGGCCGATGGTAGCGAACAGACTGTGTGATAAAGGATAAAGTTCGTGTTCCAACGGTAGCCATAGCAAGCCTAGTCTTGTGCTCTTCACCACAATCCCTCTGAGCTGGACCTGAAGCAACAGCTCAGGTGGAGGGGTGGGTCAAACCGGCTCTGCTATTGGCCAGTAGTGTGGCCTGACTGGAGAGCCAGGCATCCGAACAGCGTTTACTTCCTTCCCCTTTGACTGTTTACACAACGGGCAGGGCTGCTCTGATGTTGTGTGAAGAGACCTGCCGTTGTTGCAGCATTGTTTGTCACAGTGCGAAGGGCACCTGGATAGCTTTGCTGGAGGCTAGTCACTTTGGACTAGCCAGGGCCGCGTTGCATTTAGCCAACATTTGGACCTGAGATTGGGCAGAGGGGGAGGTGCTCTAATCCCCTTGCTGCGATACAGCCGCTTATCCACGGGTGGGCGTGGGTGGGCGACTGCCACCTCATTAGAACCACCGCCCACCCAACCATTATGGTATTTAAACACTTGTTTGTATTAGTTGATATTGATGTGACTATTGATATTTATAAATATAAGTAGTTATTTAATAGTGTAAATGACAAATGTATGCCTCCACCCAACTCAACACAATATTCAAGTTGTCGAGGCGTTAACAGGCGACAGGTGTCGTGATCTATTTATCTAAGTGGCTATTGTTGAGGTAGCCTACCGGCATAGTATTGTAGACCTACTAATCATTGACCTGTATAACTACAAAGCTGGCGGTGATCACAACAATGGTAATGCTATACTAATAGGCTTGTGGCCTACTTGCACAAATGGCCTACTAGGCTACATCGTAGTTGTAATAGGCCTATTAGACATATTGCTATTGCCCACCTTGTATCATGTACGCCCACTCTGGCTCACATTTCTGGCTACTGCACTGCTGCGATGTCTGTACTGCTGCACTGTACATGGTCATTACCAGTGGTCCCCAGCCAGTCAGCGCTGTAGTAATAGCCTAGCCATTAGCCACAGCCCAATGCGTTTCATGTGTCATGTGTCCCTCATTCCCGCTCTGACGGAATTCCCCTATGGGAGTTGATAAAATGCTCTCCATTTTGTCATTTTGTCTCTCTCCCGTTAAACTTCCTGCTGCTGTCCCTCGGCGTCCATTGTTGGAGATGGAGGCCAGGTAGCTGGTTGCCCATGTTCCTCTCAACGACGAGCCACTTTCACATTTGAATGGTTAAAGTGGGAACAGTGGCTAGTAGTCATGCATATTTGTGTGTGTCCCATAACAGGTAGGCCTAATAAGCGTAGAGGCCTGCAGTGGGTGGTGGATGTGACCATAGCCTACCCCAAAGCTAGGCCCATGGATATCCAGACATGGATCTTTGGGTACAGACCTCCTTCGGTCACACATGTGCACTACAGGTAAGGATAATTCACTTTTGAATCTGTGGCTACTAGCGCATTATTCGTTTTTTTTTACTACATTTAGTGTTGAGTTCAGTTAATAGTATGGTAAGGAATTCTGGAGAAAGATGTGTGTTATATATTTTAACTCTAACCCTTCATTAATACCAGGTTGTTGTTGTTGTTATTATTAAGCTAGTGGACTGCGAGGAGGTATTTGAATTTGACAATGTATTGGCTTACTATACCCTTTTTAAAAGTAAAGCTATTTTATGGTCTAAATACTTGTGAATGGTCACTACACACTGTGAACAACCCTAGTTAACATGCATTTACTTTTGAGTGGAGGAAATCTCAGGCAGGCTTATACCCAGGTTCCTTCGTTCTTTAGGGGAACGGGGCTAATGACTGCACCACAGTGCTACCCCATGTGACTTGGAAAGTACCTGGCAAGCTCCCCAGGATACCAAGCCTCTGCGATGCACCAAAACCTAATACAAAACTGATCATGGTTTAACTAGGGCCAAATTAGTCACTCATTAAACTGTAAAACAACAATATGTTGTGCATTATGAATCCTCTTCCTAAAAAGAAATGTTGTTCTTGGTTTTACAAATATGTGCTGTTGCAGTAATAATTGTATGCCTCCTTAACCAGAGTATGAAATCATTTTACGAGTGGATTTATGTTACAAGGGAGCCATACACAAGCCTGTAATATAATTGCAACTCATTTACTAGCTTTATCAGACAGGGACTTTGAGTTCAACTAGTTAGGCTACGTTGACCTGCTCATTGTATTTCCTTGTTGGGAAATGTGTCC